>RJWJ010000428.1:25351-241667 GCA_004363605.1 Indri indri | reverse complement strand
ACTACAGGCATGTGCCACCATGCCCGGCTAATTTTTTTTTCTCTATATATTTTTAGCTGTCCAATTAATTTTCTTTCTATTTTTGGTAGAGATGGGGTCTCGCTCTTGCTCAGGCTGGTCTCGAACTCCTGAGCTCAGAACGATCCGCCCACCTCGGCCTCCCAGAGTGCTAGGATTACAGGCTTGAGCCACCGCGCCCAGCCTCTGTTAAATTATTTTAACCTAGAGATGTGATTTTTGCTTTTGTTTTCAACCTATTTTAGTTTCTATGATACATTCCCTATTAGGCTCACATAGTAAAAGCTCTTTAACTTAGTGAAGGGGCCTCTAAACGGCACAGAGCATATGATTCAGTGTGCTTAACTCATTATATCATCAATGCTTTACCAGGGAGGTGTGATTTATCCCATTTCACAGGTGAAGAAACTGAGGGTCATAGAAATTAGGATATTAACTTAGGTTATACAGCTATTCAGAGAGATTGTGCTTATGTTCTTTCTCCTATCACATTTTCCAAAATAAAGGATTTTTTTCTTAAAAATGTTGAATTTGGAGTAGTAACTAAGTTATTATAATTCATTTGAGTAATGAGACCATGAATTACTGTGTATTATTTTCCCCAGCCATACTAATTCATTTCTTAGATATAAAGGTACATAATAATATTTGGTGAATTAAATTGAATTGCATTTTCATACTTTATTATATAAAGTATTTTTACATACCTTATCTTCACTTTTAGATAAGATATTTAAATAAAGACAAGATATGAATTTTCATATTTTTGATACTTTAGATAAAAACACTTTTTGTCCAATAATTTAATCATATAAATGCAATTAGGATTGCATAAACTCAGTAAAATTATAATTTGGTATTCTAAGCTAGTAATTTATATAAATTCTAAATTTGCCTCTTTATAGTAAGATTCAGCTTCTTTAGCCATATTGCTTGAACTGCTTTTATTTTCAAAATATCAAAGGAACAAACAACAGTGATGATTTTATTACAGCATGTAAAATAAAACAGTGTTGCTGTGCAAGTTGAAAGGCTGATGATTTTTAAAAAGTAATGAAATCAAATAAAGTAATATTCATCTATTTATATTTTACTAAATGACTTCACTTACTAGTCCATAAAGCCCAGAGATTTCTCTTTATTCTGTCACTTCCTATATTCTATATCTTGATTTCATAACCTCAACCTTACCATTTAATATGTTTTCCCTCCACTGCCCCTTTTCATATATTTCTTTCATCCACATAATCTAAGGTGACATATCCAAAAGTACAGGAATGGTTCTCCAGCAATTGAAAGGCTTTCTGTGTAGTGGATCTATTATTTGAATTACAGAAAAATTTGTATTTCACAAATCTATTTATAGGTCTTCATACCAATTTAAGATATACTTTGATTTATAACTTATTTAAAATCCCCAGATAAACCAAATTATTAGTTTTATGGGGCTTTGTGAGTGAATAAATTGTAAAGAGTCAGACCAAGTTAAATTTGCTCTTACCTAAAATGAGATTTTTCAGCACTTCCAAAAACATGTACTTTAGGAAAATGTCTTATTTTTCTCACTATGCACAGTGCCAAAATGGAATTAAAGATAAATATTAAGGCTCTGCATACTCATAAGCAGATTATATTCTTCAACCCAATACCACAAAATAATAATAATACCATGTCATATTATGTTCTCAACAATAGCACATTCCCTTAACATCATTTCATTTGCCAAATTTCCATTGATATTAAAGCACAGATTAAAGAAAGAATATTGTAATTTAAGAATTTTTGTGCATTAAAATTAATACATAGTTATCAAGAATGAAACCCTTAGGTACATAAAGGAAAGTATAGTTATTACAGATTTCTCAAAGGAAAATGCCAATTGAGTTTTTTCCTAATATATCTGCAACAATTCTCTAGTGTAATTCTAAACATTGTCTTGATACATAAAAATCATCTTTATTATGACTGTGTATTCCTTACTACTTTTCTGGATAGGAATGAGATAAAAGAGAATACTATTGGAGCAAGGTAAAAACTAAATTATGAAAAATAAATATTGCAAAACTTTTTGTTTCTATGAATTATAAAAAACTTTTTGTATGGTAATGGTGTATTTAATGATTATAAGAATTGATTACTTTTGTTAATAAAAATAACTAAAATAAGGAAAAGTCAATTAAAAAATAGATGACGTGCATTCTGGAAATAATATCTTCCCAAACAATGTTTTGTTGGCTGATTTAAATCCTGAGATTTATAATATTATTAAAGGCTAAACATCATTGGCACTGAGAGGGAAAAATAAGTTTTCTTTTCTTCTAAATGGACTTCTGTTTTTTAAGTGTTGGTTCAGTTCAGTACACCAAGGAACATTTTTATTTCCTATATCTAAATTCACTATACAAAGTTTATGAATATTGGCTAAAAATATATATTGCCATGGAGTTATACCATGGATCTTATCAAATGATTATTATTAGAAAAACACACTGTGACTTCTCTGAACTAAACTTTTGCTTCAAAATATTAAGCCATTTTCTTTAATGAATATATAAACATCCAACAATAACCTAAGATCCTTCATTAATGTAATAAATTTCACATTTTGTCATGAAAAGTTCATGTTTGACTACTGTAAATATCAGTTATTAAGAGTGCTATTTATTGAATATTGATTATTTATTATACATTATCTCACTGAACTCTTCATTCTACCCATCCAACGTATTAAGGACCCCTATGTTCAGATTAGCAATCACACATAGATAAAAGTGACAGAGTTGATATTTGAGCCCAGAAAAATTCCCATGTTGTGTTTTCAGTCAGTAAACGACACTCCACTTAATTTTAAGAAATTAATAGATATTAAGTGAAAATTCTAATTAAGGATGTCATTTATGCCAAAGATCTCACAAATGATCTCTGTTAATGATTTCCTATCATGAATGTGGATGGAAATGATTTTATGTAATTTTGAGAAGATGAATGATGTCTTAAGAGAAGAAAAGATAATCTGTGAAGTGAATGATAGGAATATTATAATAATTACAATATGAAAGATATTTAAATCAAATAAAAAACTAATTTTAAAAATGTCTTTAGGAAGTTTTGTTTAATGAAGTATCTAGTTTAATGCTTGGAGAATAATACGTGTTTAATAAATATTTATTTAATGCAAGCAAGAGTAAGTATGTCTTAGTAAACCTAGATAAACAGACAAGTTCTTTGGGGTAATGCTATGTAACTTTGCCTCAGAAATGAAGCATAGCTAATTTAGCCAACCGGATTTTGATGGCTTGGACTACTCACTGACCTCTTTCCTGTCTTGTTAAAAACTTAAGATGCTGAAAAGGGGACAATAATCACACAAGCAACTCATTTCTGTGATTAGAGGAAACATTTCTTCATCCATCTCTATTAGTGTTGGCTAGAATTACTCCTTACTACATGTAAAATATATTTCATAAATATTTCAAAGTGATATTGCATAAATCAATGAACATAATCTAATACTTAACAAGAAAAGGTTTCAATTTCTCAAAAAGCTGTTATAAGTGTTATGAGCAAGAAAAGATATACAAACACAAATAAAGTATAATATGTAAAGACAATATGCATCATGGGGTAAAGAAATTCATATGGACTCTCATAGTAGCCATAAATTAGGTTTCATCCATGAATTAATGTCAGATAAACACACTGAATAGATTAAAATCATATGAGATAAATAAGATCTGCTCACAATTTACTTCTTTGCCAATTCTGTTTTCATTCCAGGTTCCAAGCTAGATGCACATCAGCCTGAAATAATTTAATTGTCTAATATAGCATAAATCCAAGGGATTTGAGACAAAACATCTCTCTGGTCTCATCAAGGAACAAACAAATCCTCATTACATTCCCCGATTGATAGTTTTCTCAAGCCTTCTAAAATAAAAGACATAAAACACAACTGGGATCTGGGAAAAATATGAGAGTCATGTTTTACTATCATCACTTTAGTAATTCCAGAATTGGTATTATATTTGAAGGAGAGGGTGACTGACACTGGAATGTGGCAGAAATTTAAATGGAGATGTTAAATTGAAACATTACCTAGAAATGGTCATCAAACATTTGCAGGAATAGTAGAGACAAGAGAAAAGTGTGCCCTCTCTCTGAGAACCATTAATAGGGAATAAGAAGTAGGATTAGTTTAGATGTAGAAAAATGACAATATATTAATAGTTAACTAACTTTGTTAAAAATTTGTTTGTATGTTTCTCCCCATGGATTTAATCTCTAAGATATATATAAGAGGTCTTTCAGAATTAATTATCTGCACACTGATCACAAATATGGAAGCATTACTCTATTTTGAGATAAGGGGATAGATTAATTGTCATACAAAGGTTACTATGAATAAAGCTTTATAATTCTACAGTTAGGTTGAGAAGCTAAAATTGAATTCAATGGTTTGATATTTTCTTAATCGAGAGTATTATATACTTACAAGTGTTTAAATAAAATATTACTTATAATCTGAAAATGTGAGGGCTCAGAGGGCATCTGTTCAAAATCTACAAATCCAAAAGACAACTTAGTAAGATAATCATAAAACTAAAGAGACAGGGTTTTAGGGCCAAGAATCATGTTTTATGCATTCTTTGAATCTTTAATTACAAAATTCTATGTATTTTTAATTATATACAAGAAGAGATATATTCTAAAATGGAAACCTATTTGACTTAAGAACATATGGATAATTCTCTTTTTAGAGTCAATGTCAAAGACAAAGTTTTAAGCTGGATGCAAACATGTATTTGATCTGGAATGATCCTGCACATACTCCTAAGATTTAGCTGCAAGTATGATCAATATATTCCTTAGAGTCATTTAAATTGTACTTAATTATAAAATATGTTCTCTAAAGCAGTATTGTCCTTTTCTGTAAAAAAACAAATAGCATTCATTACAAAGTTTTTGTTTTCTTTCTCTTCTTGAGAGAAGAGAAAGTTCTTTCTTTCTTGAGAAAGAAAAAACTAAATAACAGAATATGACATTGAATATTGTCCATGAAAATGAATATTTTTAATAATTTTCTGTATATACATATTAAACAATATGAAAGAGTTTTAGAAGTAAAATATAAATTAGATTTATCTTTATACCTGTATTCAAGGATGATGAACTCACTGATTATATATAATTTCTGCTAAAAATTGAATACTTTAAAATTTGTTAACAGGTTAGATCTTGTGTTAAATGTTCTTACCTCAAAACAAAAACAAAGGAACACAGGAAAACTTTGGAAGGTGTTGGATATGTCTATCGCCTTAATTAGAGTGATGGAAGAATATTCTATAGTTGATGCTACAGTAACTTAAAGAAACTTGATATCTACTAGCATTTCGTTTACAAATATAACTTCATTAGATGAGAAACTTACATAAAAACAATGTTCAAGATCCACAAGAAGCTATTTTGACTCAAGGAGTCATAATCACCATAAAAGAATTCAGCCTCAGTTATCAAGAAAGACAGTAAGTAGTTACTGACTCTGAAGGTTTGGAGGAATTTACCTGTGAAACCAACTCAGTGGGCCTGCTGCATTTTGAAGGATACCTCTTTCTCAACATTTTGTATTTTTTCAATGGAAATCAGTTTAGAGTCTCTCTGCCTCCCTAGGTAAATTTTAACACATTATATTTTCTTAGAAAATTTAGTGTGTGTGTGTATATATATATATAAAATATATATATACACTAAATATATATACTAAAATATATATATTTATATATATACTAAATATATATACATACATATGTATATATATTTCTGTATAAATGTAATAAAATGATGTCTGGGAATTCATCTTAATGTTTATTAATAAGAATTACTCCAAAAAGGCAATGGATAAATAGGAAAAGCACATTATCACACAATTCACCAAGTAGAAACACAATGAACTAACACAATATGAAGGAAGTACAACAATCACTAACCAATTAAATATAAATTAAAGTTAAATTAAATTTGCCATGTGATTTGGGATAAGAGTGATTTAAATAAAAATTTCAATACAGCTGAGAATTGTTGAAACAAAGTCTCTCAAGTGGTGTTGATACAAGTATAATGTGATTCAAACTATTTGGAAAGAAATTAGTCACTACATATCAAAGGTTTAAAAATGTTCATACCAAATTAGTCATTCTACTCCTGTGACTTTATTCCAAGGAAATTTAAAATAGAGAAGGTTTCTACAAATTTTTTTTTCTATGTATGATGAAATTTTGAAACGTCAGGATTCAAACAGTAGACAGAGGGTATATGTATATAAGACTGAGGAGACAAAAGTTCATAGGGGTCATTTGATCAGGTAACACATAGTGCCCCAACCCAGGCACTATCATTGACAAAATACAATTTTCCGTGCCTAAAACAGTTAAACAGTTAACAAAGTTTCCTATATCTTTTGGGGTATCAATGGGCTTTTATTTCAATTTTAGCTCAATGTTTGCATCCCTTACATCAAAAATTAAATAATGGATCTACCTGGTGCTGGGATAGAACAAGAGGAAGCATTTAAGGAGGCTGAAATACTACTGGATCAGGCACAAGATTTAGGTTCCCCCTTCCTGGTATACTAATGTCTTTGGATGTGACGATAAGCCCTGAGGGGACCAGTTGGGTCCTATGGCAAGTCCAGTATAGGAAAGCAGTTCTTCTAGGATTCTGGACCTAACTATGGAAGGGTGCTGAAACCTGTTATTCCTCAACTGAACAACAGGTCATGGAGTATACAAGGCCTTGCATCAAGTTGAACCCATAACTGCTGCTTTGCTGGTACCTATAAAGGCTGGATAGAAGGTTGTTTGTCAGGTCTGTATTGGCTATTAAAAAAGTGGCGTGCATACCTGCAACAATGTAGTGCCCTCTGCACGAGTCCCTTGGGGCATGAACTGCATGCCAGTACACTGTAAGACCAGTGATGCCCCTGTTGTGAAGCCCACACAGAGATGCCTCCAACAGTAGCTGCAGGCACGGCCTCCATTCCTGAATGTGCTTGTTACTCAGATGGGTCGAGCCAAGGTAACTGTTGTGTGTGAACAGTGTAGCTGTACCAACATAGACAGACACTCTCTAGTGTGAGATGGGGATGCAACAGACCAGTCAATGGGCAGAGTTCCATGCTGCCTGATTGGCCTGTACCCATGAGCTATGGCCTGTACTCACAGCTGGGTGGTATTTAAGGGTCTTACAACTTAACTTGCCCAATGGGCCCAAGATGACCGTATGTGCTTAAAAAGCTCCTATGGGTAGCTTCATGTGGCAAGACATTTGGGAGACACTACAGAATCCACTGTGAGCCCAACTATGTATCACGTTTCAGCACACCAGTCACATTCACCTCCGGTGACATGGAGGCCGATACTCTAGCAAAAATTAGAACACCAGCTTCCTCAAAGTCACCTGAGCTAGATGACTGGGTATGTAAACATAGTGGGCCTCCCAGGGCACAAGTGGGCTGGCAAATCTCAAAGGGGGCAGGATTGCCTCTGCAGTGAGGATTTAGCAGTGGCAGTAACAGACTGCTTAGTTTGTTCCCACCTGCGCCCTGCCACATCCATATCCACTGGGCACATACAGAGGACAGCCACCCCAGTGAGACTGGCAATAGACTGCATTGGACCCCCGTCAGTAAGTAAGCTTAGGACAAAAGGATGCACTAACCTGTGTGGATATTGCCATGGGATTGCTGCAGGCCTTCCCTTGCATAAGGGCAAACCTAACAGCACCATCAAGGGCTAGCAACAACTTCCATGCATTGATAGCAACAGAGTCACGCATATAGGTGGGATATTCTGTTTACCATACAATCCTCGAGTGGCAGGATTGATTGGAAGAAAAAATGGCATTTTGAAGGCACAACTGCAAGCACTTTTACAATCCAATACTTTGCATGGGAGAGCAAAGGCTTCACCTCGAACCATTGGAAACCTTAATTTGGTTGAAACAAATGTGGGGTTTGGCATCATACCAACCACTCAAGACCACCATAGAGGAGGGTCCATTAACCACAGTTGTAAAGAAAATCCAACCAGACACATTTCTACCAAAGCTGCTAAAAGGCCAACTGCACGTTATTTGGGACTCCCAAAGAGGAGGGGACACTTGAGTGGCGGGTGGGCTGGGAACTTCCAACAGGTTAGATAGGGTATTTCTTGTCAGAGAGCAAGGAATTCCGTGGCCAACTAAAGAGATCTCTGTTGATTCTGTTGGAGTCCAGGCCACAACCCTCCACATACCCACTCACTGGAACGCAGCTCCCTTTGAAGGGTACTCTGGTTGGCCATTTGATATGGTCCTTTGCTGCCCCTGTAACTTTACAAATAATATCAACACCTTTGCTGGTATTTTAGGAGGTAATTTAACTGGTACCCAAATGGACTGTGAAAGAAATAAGTTCACACCAAGTTATCAGTCTGGTGGCAAATATCAGCTCTTGATAGAATGGTAAATTCTAAAATATCTCTCTGGGTCATTGACAGATCCTGCAAGTTAAACATAAAAAATAAAATACAGAGAATGTTAAATGATATCTACTTGATTTAATACTTATGCATCAGGTTATATTAATATATTCTATAACATAAATACACATCACTTTTAATATTGTTGAATTCAATATTCTAAAAAATTTTGAGGTCATTAAAAAATCTTCTTATTGTGAAAAATTACAAACATATGTAAAACTAAGGAGAAAATAGGGACAATAGTGGAATAATTATCACTCAGTTTTTTTAAAAATACAAAGAATTGCAAATATTTAATGTGTACAATCTGGTGAGTTTGAAAACACCTGTGATATCAACACCACAAAGTAACAGTCATATTTAACACTCCTGATTTTTCAAAACCAAATCCTTTAAGAGTCATAAAGACAATTTCGGTAAATTTCAAAATAAAAAGAAACGATATGTCTTAGCCTAGGAATACAGCTTAATGAAAATAGATAGTAATAACAGATTTAAATAGGCACTCAGAACTGCACAATCATTCATAATTTTCTAAATAACTTGTGAGTTAAAGAAAATTGCAAAAGTCAGGTAAGAACTACTTGCAGTTATTGTCAAAAAATATTGGCATTAAGTACTATATCACAAACACAGACTACAAATTGGAGATTCAAAAATAAACAAAAGATGGCCTGTCTACAAGTAGTTTACAGTCAAATTGGGAATGATGCTCAAGAGGAAATTATAACATAGTGTTAGAAATTTTGTAATGTGACTAAATACTGGATATGAGACACAAAAATAGCATCTAACTAATTCTGGAGATTTCAGGGAAACTTGGCTAGAGGAATTATCTAAGCAGAACCTTGAAGTGCTAAGAAAGTGAGGAGTGTGTTTGTATGTATATGTGTGTGTGTATGCAGAAGATCCCAATAATTAGGTAGAAAAAATAAAAAGATGACCCCAAATGTGCATGTTTGCCATCATTGTTTTCCACTTACCCCAAGATACAATGGGTATGCAGCAGCCATGTTGGCAGGGATATGTGCTGTACATAAGCACAACAACATGGTTTTTCCTCAGTGAGGCATATCTGGCTACTGCTGTTGCTGGGTGCCTAGCCTGCCCACAATAAAGGCAAGTCATGGCCCCTCAGTGACTGTACCAGTAGTTAGCTCAGGGAAGCAGCCAGCCACTTGGCAGTAAGTTGGTTACCTTGAATTCCTTCCATTGTGATGTGAACAGAGAGTCATATACTCTGTCACACGAATATGATTTATATGCATCTGTCTTCCCTGACCAAAATGTCTCTGCAAGCCTTAACATCTGCAGACCCAAGTAAGGCTGTATTCACCATCATGCATCCCACACAACACATGTATCTACCAAAGAACAACAAAAGGCTTACGCTGAGGAATTCCCTGTTCTTACTATGTGCCCTGTTACTTGGTGGCAGCTGACTGGAAGAGCTTAATGAAGCCTCAGGTAAAGCATTCTGTGAAGTTGGAGTGTAGTCTAACAGGATGTGGTATATAGATTAAAAAGGTTTATAATGCTGTCTCTCTCACACCCAAAATACTTGGGTCCAGAAATCAAGGGTGCAGTGGAAGTTATTCTCTCTGTTAGACCCAATAACCCACTTACAGAATTTTACTTCCACTTCCCAAAGCTTTTTTCTTTGGTGGTTCATAGTTCTTGGTTCCCATGGGTGTTATGCTTCACCCTTGGGATAAAAATACTGTTTTAATTGGACATTGGAAGTGCCAACAGTCCACTATTGAATTCTTGTCCTATTGAAACAATTAGCAAAGAAGAAATTTACTTTACTGGTTAGGTAGATTGATCCTAATTATCAGAAGGAAATCAGTTTCCTGACATACACTGGGGCAGAGAAGATTATGTTTGAAACATGGGGCAGAGAAGATTATGTTTGAAACACGGGGGATTTTCTAGAGCATCTCTTATTATCCCACATCCTATGGCAAGATTTAATGGAAAATTAGATCAATCTTATGAATAGAATTTAAGATAACTCTGCAAATGAGGTTTGGATCATTCTACAAGTAAAAAACCTTGGTAATTTGAGGTACAGGCTAATAATTGGATAAGATGCAGTGCTTGCTGGAAAAAGGAAGTTGTACATACAGAGGGAGGCCATTCGCAGATTTGTATGATTTTTTCTTTATTTATTTGCATATATTACTTAGTTTCTCTTCTTCCTTTCTTCTATTATCTAAGTACTAGAGGTAGTATACTTTAAAATACGTTTTTTAAGTTACAGTAGATCCAATGGGAATATTACTAAACCACATGAGGAATTATCATCCCTACAGATGGATATAGAAAACATTGTTTCTTCCTTTTTAGGAAGAGGGTAAGAGGCTCTTTATTTTTATAAAGATGAATTTAGCATAGTAGTTAGGAGCATACAACTGATGTTATTGTTGTGTAGAAGTTATATATGAACAGAACGTTATGACAGACACGGAGAAATTGAAATAAGGACTAGCTTAATCTTTTGTCCCTTTGCTTTCAGCCTCCATTCCCACTCTTTCTGTGCTCTGACATACTATAAAGAGTCTGTGACACCACAAACTATATTTCCAAGGTGCTCTTGTCTAAGCTTCCAATTAGGGTCTTCTAATAGGAGACATAGGTTGGAGATTAGAACCCAGGAGCAATGACAACATGACCCCTCATTTCAAGTTTCTGGTGGCATGTTCCGTAAGACAAAGCAGCAAGTGTTTCAGCACTGAAGGGGAGGACAGCAGCACTGAGGAATCCTGGCAGTCCCTTGAAGGCCGGGCTCCTTCTCAGCACAGCACCCTGAGCGTGTGGATAGATTTTGACCTTCAGCCCAGAAGAGAAAAACCAGTACCTAATTCTTGAGCTGCTTTATCTTTTTTCCTCTTTTGCTTGGATAAGTTTATCTTCCCCTTTTTGGTTCCTCCAGTTCTTCTGACATGGTTATAACCAACATTAATTAAATAACAATTTAAAATAAAATTTAATATTAATTATTATTAAATTATTAAATTGAATTTTAAATCATCATTCTGATTTAATATAATAATAAGTTAACCAGTAATACTTTTAAAATAATTTAATATTTTTTGTTTGAAATAACTAGAGTGTCACGTTTTTTGTTATCTGATTGACACATGTCCCAATTTCATCTTTCTAGGTTTCAGTACAAACAATGGATCCCGTGATAGGTTGAGAGGAATCCTTAAAATCCAGAGGTCCTTTTCAGATAATCATTTGAGACTTTCTTCTGTCTGCTATGTAGGACATGACTAGAAGAAGAGGAAGGGTGGCCCAGCATGCTAGAAAGGCTGAGCTCTGTGGTCAGATAAAGGACAGGAAGTAATTTGCACTTCTAAGCCTCTCTCAGTTATTAAAGGTGTGTGCACTGATTTTGAAGCCAGGTACAGGTCCACAGAATAAAGACTTAAACAATAGAGAATCAGATAATTCCCTCCAGTCTAAGGTGCACCCAAGTTGGCTCAAAGAGGCATCACTAGGTTTTAACAAAGTCCAGGATCACACAGTAAAATTTGAGTAGTGTATGCCAGTAATCACATCTGAATAGTCATTAATATAAGGCCATGGAACTGCCTTCATTGCCATAAGGTTTTATAAGCCTCACTTTCTTGCAACCAATTCTTAGCTAAGAGAGCAAGGGTATTCGAACAAAAGAGCATGTACAAGTATCCCCAGGACTGAGCGGTATCTTATGTGATCTTGGTAAAAAGAACCTGACAAATATTACACAAATATAAAGATACCTGAAGGATATGAATGCAAATATTCAAAGCAAACTTTAGGAAAACTTAATTTAGAACCACGAGTAAGTGTTATTCGCCACTACATTGCAAAACACAAAAAACTATTAAGCTATTGGAATTTTATCAATAAAATGTATACTCAATTCAAATGAATTGATCCCTTGCTGCTGAAAGTCATTTAATAGCATTTAAACATTTCCGAGAAGTACCCAGAATTAAATAGAAATACAAGAATGCATCTTTACATTATGAAAGATATCTTTATCATAAAAATAATAGCACCACCAGAAGAAAAACTTTAATAGTGAACAAACCAAAAGAAATCCCATTCGAGCCTGAAGTTGCCCATTATTATCATCAGTACTTCACAATGGTCTAAAAGTTTTAGTTGATACAACAAAACACTAACCAGGAATAATACCTATATATGTTGGAAAGGGGAAAATTAAATTATTAGAAGTCTCCTAGAACAGAAATTAAAAGCTCAGACTCCAAGGCCAGACATCCTGGATTATACCCCAGGGACTATTCCTCACTAGCCACCATTCACTAGCTTCATGAACTTTAGGCAGTCACTTAACCTTAATACCTCAGTTTACTCATCTATAAAATAAACATAATAAGAGCACATATCACATAGAGTAATTGTGAGGTAAAATGACATAATATAGGTGAAGTGCTTTTAAAAATGCCTGGAAAGTGGTAAACGTGTTTGCTATAGTTTACACACATACACACACACACAAACACACACACAACCTTAGTCAAGTCATTTTTGTTTACTTTGTTAGGGGTTCTTTACCTATAAAATGAAAGTAAACATTGCCTTCTTAGCATTCTAGTGTCAATATTATTAAAGGAAACAATATATATTAAAGTGATTTTTAGAGACTATTGCATAATACAATTATAATAGACTATAATTATTAATTATTTACATGAACTATATTTGTTGCTATAAGCAAGTCACCAAATTTTCATCTCTATCTCCAACATTATTCTAAAAATGAAGTAATAAAAAAATTCAGTCAAAATACTTAAACATACTTTTTATGTAAAAATTGTGCCTCTTGAAAGCATTCCCACTATGAACTGGACAAGGGTGACCACTGTCATGACTTCTATTCAACATAGTGCTGGAAGTCCTAGCTAGAACAATCATGCAAGAGAAAGAAATATAGGGTATCCAAACCAGGAAACAAGAGGTCCAACTATTGCTTTTTGCTGATGATATGATCTTACATCTAGAAAACTCCAAAGACTCCACCAAGAGACTACTAGAATTGACAAATAAGTTCAGCAAAGTCTCAGGTTACAAAATCAGTAGCATTCTTATACACCGATAGCAGTCAAGCTGAGAGTAAAATCAGACTCAATACCGTTCACATAGCCACAATGAAAAGAAAATACCTATGAATATACTTAGCCAAGGAGGTGAAAGATCTCTACAAAGAGAACGAGGAAACACTGAGGAAAGAAATCACAGATGACACAGACAAATGGAAAACATCATGTTTATGAATTGGTAGAACCAACATTGTTAAAATGTCCATTCTTCCAAAAGTGATTTATAGATTCAATGTGATCCCTATCAAAATGCCGACATCGTATCTCACAGATCTAGAAAAAATAATTCTATGCTTCATTTGAAACCAGAACAGAGCCCAATAGGCAAAGCAATCTTAAGCAAAAAGAACAAATCTGGAGGCATCACACTATCTGACTTCAAACTATACTACAAGGCTATAGTAACCAAAACAGCATGGTACTGGCATCAAAAAATAGAGACACAGATCAATGGAGCAGAACAGAGAACCCAGATATAAAACGATACATGTACAGCCAACTGATCTTTGACAAAGCAGAAAACAATGTTCACTGGGGGAAAAAATCCCTATTCAATAAATGATGCTGGGAAAATTGTATGGCCACATGAAGAAGAATGAAACAGGATATTAATATAAGGCCTGAAACCATAAGAATTCTAGAAGAGGTTCAAAAAATTCTTCTAGATATCAGCATCATCAAAGAATTTATGAAGAAGACATCAATGGCAATCACAGCAACAACAAAAATAAATAAATGAAATTTCATTAACTAAAAAGCTTCTGCCCAGCTAAGGAAATAATCCGTAGAGCAAATAGACAACCTACGGAATGGGAGAAAATATTTGCAAACTTTATATCCAATAAAGGGCTAATAACCAGAACCTACAAAGAACTCAAGCAAATCAGCAAGAAGAAAACAGCTCCATTAAAAAGTGGGCAAAAGACATGAATAGAAGCTTTTCAAAAGAAGATAGAGAAATGACCAATAAACATATGAAAAAATGCTCAACGTCACTAATCATCAGGGAAATGCAAATTAAAACCACAATGAGATCTCACCTTACCCCAGTTAGAATGGCTTTTCTTAAAAAGTCCAAAAACAACAGATAGTGGCATGGATGCAGAGAGAAAGGAATGCTTCTACACTGTTGGTGGGACTGCAAATTAGTACAACCCTTACAGAAAACAATGTGGAGATTCCTCAAAGCACTAAAAGTAGATCTACCATAGATCCAGCAATTCCACTACTGAGTAGTTAGCCAAAGGAAAAAAAGTCATTTTATCAAGAAGACATCTGCACTGGAATGTTTATTACAGCAGAATTCACAATTGCAAAGATGTGGAATCAATCCAAGTCCCCATCAATTCATGAGTGGATTAAGAAAATGTGATATGAGTATACTATGGAATACTACTCAGCCACGAATAAGGATGAATTAAGTGTTTTTGCAACAATTTGGATGGAAGTGTAGACCATTATCCAAAGTGAAGTATCCAAAGATGGTAAAACAAACACCATATGTGCTTGCTATTAAATTGGAACTAAACGATAAGCATATATGTGCACAAAGGGAAGTAAAGCTTAGTGGAAATCAAGCAGGGAGGAGAAGGAAGGAAGGGAGGGGCAAAAACCTACCTAACAGGTACAGTGAACACTGCCTGGATGATGGGCACACTTATAACCGTGACTCAAGCATAACAAAAGCAATCCATGTAACCAAAAACATTTGTACCCCTGTAAGTTGAAATAATAATAACAAAAATTGTGCCTTTAGAACCCTTCTCTTTCTAAGGAATATGCAAGAATAGATATGGCGGAAGACAAATCAGAAAAGAACCAGAGTTAGAGAAAACACAACTAAAAAATGGAATGTAATAAAAGTTTAGTATTCTATACTAATATTTAATATTATTTTACTTTATACCCACATGGCAATATTCATTTAATAAGCTGTGCATTATTCGGAACCTCATTGCATACAAAAGAATCATTTTTTATCCATAATACAAATTGAAAGAAATTTTTTCAGAGAGAAGTGCTGAAAGGCTATTCATTATGATTAAGTCTTTAAAAACCTGTAGACTCGTTAAAAAAATAATGTGAGGCTTATACTACAGACATCATTTAGTATGCAATACTAATCTCACAACAGAGCATCTAGACCTCAGAAGTATTTGTTTGAACTTATTGCCTTAAAAATAAGTACATTTTAAAGATCCCAGTAAAGATCTTTCCCCAAGAAAGTTTGTGACTCCAAAGGACAGCTTCTGTCTTAGGATTTACAGATTCTCTTATATCTATGAGGTCCATTGATAGAATTCAGGTGATTTGTGCATGTGAATGGGGAAAAAGTTATGTCTTTATTTTAAATAGCCTCTAACAAAAAAGTTATCTTTTCTTGAATTCCTGAATTATGACTTAAGTCAACAAACCATAGTAGCATTAGCAATATCTATGAATTTTTCATCACAGAAATTATTTTATCTCATATCTTGGTTATCACTGATATCATAAACTATGATTTATACTCATTATAATTTCAAAATTATTATTATTCAGCAATGCCTAGGTCTTAATAATTATTGTAGTACTCCCGTAATATGCTGAAATAAAAAAAAATTTAAAAGTCTATTACATACTATAAAAGTCTATACATACATTGTTACATACAAGATATCTCATGTTTTTAATAACTGCATTTCAATACAACTAATTGTCTGTGTAATCCCCTGTATTTGATTATATGTATTTAAACCATTAACAAACATTCCAAGGAGGGATGCACAAACTTCACCAGAATTCCAAATGGATTCATGGCACTGTGGGGACTCTGTAATGTGTCAACTGTGCTAGGATAAACAACATTTTCTAGAACCATCTTCCCCAAACGATTCTAGTTAGGGTAGATCACGAAGACATTTTTGTGAGATTTGAGGGCACAAATGAAGCAGCAGCCATATGTCTTTTGTTTGGAAGCCAGGATAGGGCCATCCAGAGCCTTTGCAGATGATGCACTGTGCAGCTACTCCTCTAGCTGGCTTCACTGGTGTGACACAGAAGCTGGGGCTGCAACTATTTCACCTTTTCCTTCAGCTTCTCCTGGGCTAGATAGGTGTTTAGCTCTGTAATCACAGCACCAGCTTCTCCTTTGCATCATCAATGTTGAAAGCAGTGACAAGTGAAACCGACATGAGTTCCAACCCACTTTCATTAGTTTCAGCTCATGCTTGCGGATCACAGCTTACTCTTTACACTTTGCAAACATATTCCCTTTCCAACTGCCTCTCTAACGGATTTCAACCTCCAGCATCACATGCAAAGACAACGGCCTTTACAGATATCATTTAACCAGCTTCTGCAATTATGGAAACCTCTTGTAACAAATACATATATGCTAGTTTTCAACCTCTCTAAATGACTACTGATACAGAACAAAAATAATATGAAATAACCTTGTTCTAAAACAAAATTTCAGATTATCATAAGATAATGATAATCATAAGGCCATTAAATTAGCTGACATTTATTCTAATTTAAAAGTAATCATTGGCTGATATTTTATGGTTATGAGAATTTATACAGATTAGCTTCACTATAAAATAATTTAATCATATATTTTTATTTAGCTTATCGCAAATCTAATGGTTCCAGGCCAAGTATATTAGGAAGACAATCCTGAAAGAAAGAGCAGAAAAGATTACCAGGAAGGGTTTATTCCAAAGTGTGAGAAAAAATTATTGAAGACAAGTTCTAAAATGTCATGCCTCAATTCAAGGAGATAATTTAATTCTGCTCTATTTAAGTTCATGCTATACCTCAGCCTTATTCTGTGGTGCAATATTCAGCGTTATACTTCAGTCTTATTCTTGGATTGGTATTTAAAGAATTATATGTGATTTTCTGTGTCACAACACAAGTGAGAAAACAATATCACCAATAAATGGGGATGTATTTCCAGCCATTTAAAAAAAAAATTGAGATCTTTGCATGATCTATTTAATCATAGAAGAATGATGTGCTCAGATCAGATCAAGGACACTTGAATGTGACATGAAAATTCTCTTCACTGACTTTGTGCAATGGTTGGGTCTGATGATCTATGTTTCCAGCTCTTGTCTGACAAAGAATATGACTAGTAATGCATTTAGGCACATGACCATTTTTAGGTTTAGGCTCAAAAAACTAAGGAACTGCTTAAGCTAACCAAAGGAAAAGCTCAAGTAAATGGCTCAGTTTTTCCCCCTTTGGCTTCAAAGAATTTTCTTCACCATTGCAAAGCAGAAAAGATTACTTTTTGCAGATTTATCATTTGAAATATGACCAATTTTGCATTTGTGCGAAGAGTCATCAAACCAAAGGCCTGCATTTGCCATCATCAATAATGCTTTAATTCACAATGTCCTCGAAATAGAACAGGAAGATTAAAATTCTCAACAGTGTAAATAAAAGTCTGACTTTTAGAGGGTGCTCAATCCACAGGAGACCCAGAGAATAGCAAAGGTGGAATATAAACTGAAAAGTCAGAATATTTCAGCAGATTTGAGGCTATATGGAAAAATACCATACCTGTCTATATGACACTTTTTTTATTTTCTGTAATTTTATAGATTTTTTTGTCAAAACATCTTCCATGTTGATAATGATCTCACTGAAATAAAATCAGTTTGAGATAAACTCTATTTCTTGGAAAAGTCTCTCTATTGTCTCAGATAAGTTTTGTATCAGCTGCTATAATAGGACTCATTACCTGAGCCGTATTAAGAAACAATGATGTATAAAAGCTTTTTCATCATCAAATTCATAGCAGGACGAAAGGTGAATGCATTAATATGAATGTTAAGACAAATTAAATAAAAAGTCACAGTTGTTAATTATGCTGGAAAACACAAATTAGAGTTTGCCACACTTAAAGAAAGTCTCTTTATGATAAAGAAATTATTCAAAAGGAAGTTTTGTTAATATTCTCTGAGGTTATTTCATATATATATATATATATATATAATTGTTTTTAAAAGCTGTAAAAATGGAAAACCTAACGCTTTTTAATTTTGTTATATTTTCTATCATGGATGCCCAAGGAAGTAATTATAGTAATTATGAACAAAAGAAATAAGTTTATCTCTTTTAATCAGCAAAGAACATTGCTGCAGTTCATGAGATGAAATAATGGATAAAATTATTTTCATTTTGGTAACTGATACTATATTGATCTCTACACATGAATCTCTAACTAAAGAGAAAATGTGACTTTTCTTTAGAGACTTCTAATTTTTACACCTGTTAATTCACACTTATGTTACATAGCAATTTTTTCCCATTCAGAGGTGGTAACAGCTTTACTCCAAATAACAAAACTGCCATAACCTCTTAGTGTAGAACATAGGGTTACAAAAAAATTTTTAAAAATAAAAAGAGCAGGGGAAATGTGCAAATTTCCATGAATCTACTTGGAAACAATGTTCACCTGGCAGATTCATCACACTATAGTTGCAAGCAAATTAAACTCATTAAGAGAGCCTACTTAAGGTTTTATTGTGTTGATGGTATATCGCATATTGCCAAGATCTGTTAAGATCTTTCAAACAAAGATATACAAAACTTTTAGGTATTCTTTCAGCATTCACTTAAGCATTTAGAGTTCCTTCCAGACACAAAGTTTTTTTCCTACATACATGTACTTCTGGTGATACATAGAATGGCCAGCAACATATGCTACAAAATGTGTTGCCTAAATGAATAAAATCACAGCCTTCATCTTTCACAAGGAAATATCTTTGTTTTCAACATAGCTGATATCTATAGCACAGAGGTGCTCTTTCAGTCATGAATGAAAAATTCCTGCCTTTCGCGTACTCATTAAAACCTCATTTATGAGTTGTCTGCCATAAAACTCCCATCTTAAGCCTGCTGGAGACAGTTGATATTCAAGATAATTATCTAAGGAATAAGCTGCCAACCATTTACTCCTCAAGACTCTTCGGACTTTTTCCCTATGTCTCCAGATAATCAGAAAGCTGTCATAATCACTTTGTTTCTTGGAGTAATTTCATTTAAATTTCATTCAAGGTGTCTATCAAAAGCTGACACAAGAAACAACCATATTCAGAAGATCTTTGCCATGGTTTGCAAGGTTGGTGTTGAAAATACAGGCCGTTATGTTGCTCAAAGGTATCAGCATCTTCGTGGTACGAGAGGGAGAAAAGTGCTTCTCATGATGAACTCCTATCTTTTCCTTTAGACAAAATGAATCTAACAAACTCAAAGCTATATGCTGAAATGCTATAGCTTTCTCCTACATGTTTGTTTGCTTGTTTTATTTCAGTATAAACGATCCCCTGTCCAATTTTGTACTTTGCTTCATTAGTGCCATTTCTCATATATCAGTGGGTTTCAGCTCACAGTGCGCATTTTCTTGTCAATCACCACAAATGACATTTGGATTAGACGATACTTAACAACATTTAAACAACATAGTGACATACGGAAAAGACATAATGGTAAAATAGATCTAAAATAAATGGTAGGATATTAAGCTCTATTGCTGAAATCATTGCTATTAATTCTAGTCTATTACGACCACCTACTGGTGCCCTAAAAATGTGCACATGCACAAATATCACTGATCTTCATAACCATTACTAATAAATATTTTTATTCTAAATTATTCTTCACTGACACTTAGAGAAAGATTAAGTTATTTTTCCTTCTTTTACGTCAGCTTCTCTCCATAGATATCTATTCTGTCTGTTCCACTCTATGTATATTTTTGCAAATGTTGCTTAACTAGCTAAATAAATGCTTAAAATTTCAGGGCAAGCATCCTTTTATCTTCCTCCGAGGATGTCTAAGTTATCTTTGGCCACATGATAAATATATGCCATTAATAAATGAGCAAATCAACAACTAAGGCATCTAGGTCACCAAATCATAGTTACCTCTTCCTAACCAAGTGTCTCTGTCTTTTAGGAAAGTAAGAATTATATTTGTAAATGAAATAAAGAATCAAATCCATTTTCTTGCTACACAATGTCCATAGTTATGAAATAGAACCATTTGATGTCTTTAATAAAGCAAACAATTACTCTTCAATGTCAACTCTGCATTTTATATGAGTAAAAACTACTCCAAATGAGTTAACATTTGTCTCAACCTTCTAAGAACTCCTAAGTTTATTAACTTAAACTCCTAAGTTTATTAACTTAAAAATTAATTTTTACCTAAACTAAAGGTATACTAACAGTACAGAATGAAAATAAATACAAATGAACCGGTTATTTACTGGGTTTGATATAAAAATACGAATTGAGATAAGGGAACCCTTACAAAATAAATTCAGAGTGTTTCAAAAATTGGAAAATCTCATCATTTATACAAGTTGCCTCTTCCACCCTCTTCATCCTCTTAATTTTTATATTTCCATCCATCACATACTTTTCCAATTGTTCAGGGTCAGAAATTTGGCATGGTTTTTGATTTCTTTTGCCTTTATCCCCCATGTCAATTATTCGGGAATTGATAGGATAGGATTTTGTGGAAATATCTCTTGTGACTATCCCTCGCACTGAATAAAGTATAGGCTACGCAGAGTGGAATTAAGACTCTTCATGGTTTAGGCCAACCTTATTTCCTTAGCTTTGTTTCCAACAATTAATTTTATAAAATTCTCTCTTCAATAAAAAAAGCTGTTATATGTCATATACTAAGTAAATTCCCAACTCTAGACTTCTGTTCTCATTTTATTCCATCTGTAATAATATTCCCTTACTACCCATCTAAGTTTTACCTATATTTCATGTTCAAAATTAAATTACACTGATTCTCTGAATAATTGCAGCACTTCAGTTATTAATTGATGATTTTTAATACACCTGTTTGAATATACATATGACATACAAAGGATAGACTTAAGTTGTTGTGAGACATGACAGAGTTTAATATATTCTGCAATTTTTTACTGACTTTGATCCTACATTTAACATTTATATAAATGATTTTCCTCCACAATGAGATTGTAGCAATATAGAAGCAGTGATCACATTTTGCCTGTCGCCCTTTTTTTATTCCACACAGTTCTTGGCATATATATTTGTTCGATTGAATTTCTTAAATTAAAAAAAAAAAAAAAACAAAAAAATATAATTTTGATTTTATCTCTACTATTTTTCTGGAAAAAGGAAGTCTATTAAAAATGGGCATTATAAGCCAGAATAGAGTTATTTCTAAGATAAAATGATTTATTGCCTAAAATACTAGAAAATAAAGTCTCACAATGGGCATTAGCTAATGAAGTATAATCCTGTCTTAAGGGAATAACAATAATGGACAGCAAAAGGATAGCTCTGACTTTTTTTAATGCTCATTAAAATATTTGTTTATATGAAATTAGTGTAGCTCCCAGAGCAGGTCTATTTTGATCATCCCTTAAACCTTTAGAGGAAACTATACTAATTCTCCATTAGGAACTGGACAATTATTCATTTGGGACCATCGCTGAGCAGGAAATGTTTTGCTAAACAAGTTACTTCCTCCTCTGTATGGTTTCAAAACAGCAAAGCCAATGTTGATTGAAACAATAAAGTTAATAAACTATTTATAGAATGTAAAACAGTAACTAATTTATGATCATATAATCCTAAGTGTGGAAGATTTCGTGTTGGATTCATCAGCACTTTTCCCCCCAGATAGTCCCTTTAAGAGTAGATCTGTTTTGCTTTAAAGGTCTTTCAAAAGAAGGGATTTTCAGGTTTCTATCTTCAGATACTCCAGTGCTTAAAGACTCTCACAGCCTGAAAATTTACACTGATAACAGTCCAGGTTTACTATAATTTGTTGTGTTTTTTTGATAATCACTACAAAATAAATAATTGGTCACCTTTTCTATAAGATCTCTGCATATTCTGCTATTCTACAATATTTCTGCATATAGAGTACCTGAAGAATAATATTTAGTTATCTCATTATGTTTTCTTTTTCAAATGGAATTATTCTATTTCCCTAATTTTTTTATCAGAGATACTGTTACTGGAAATTTTTAATAACAATTTTTATTTCTCCTTGCACCTTTTGCACATATTCCAGGTTCTTCACTAGCTGACCTGACCAGACGTGCTCAGAGTAATCAAAAAGATTATGACCAAAGCTACAAAAACATTTATTTCTGACTCTTAAAAATCTTTCTTGGATTTTACTAATCTAAACTCTGATAACACCTCCATGGTACCCAATTTGGGTTTCTTAGACCTGTAGAGCCTGAATGTAGTAAAGAGGAAACAGAAGACTGTTGTGAAATCCTGATAGAAAATGTTATTCACCACTGATAAAAACACACAGGTCAAATATAACACCGTATTTCTAAGCCATTTTCATACACAAGGCTTAATACATGGAAATATTCAACAAATGCTTCTTATTAATGTAAAATTGTATAAAATCATTTCAATGTTGTTGCTATTCTACAATCAAAAAAGCTTATTAGAGTTTAAGAAATATATGCATACATGGGTAGATAAATCATTATTTAATAAAAAGTAGAGAATTGATTTTTTTTTTTTTTTACTAAATGTAGTTTTTTAGGGGAAAAATTCCATGGTTTCCTTGGAAAAAATAATAATTTAAATGGAGAACACGAAAAAAAATGAAACCATTGGGCTATAGTTTAAATTTAAGATGAAGAATTTTTTGTAAATCTTCTACATAATCCTAATTGTTCTCCACGACATATGTTCATATTTGTCTTTACAAAATTTACCCTCTTTATGCAATTCTCCATTAATTTCAAGATCTTTTTGAACTGATTTATGCCTTCTAAACTACTGGATATGTTTAGAAAATCTATTCTAAGCTTTAAGTGTGCTCTTTGTGTTACTATACTCAGCACTTAAGTTGTTCAAAAATACTAGGGTAACAAAAATACCCCGATGATGAGCACTTGGAATGACTATCATGCCAGTGAAATCTAGATCTTTAGATATATCTTTTCGTCTAGTCGATCCCCTCCATCCATTTATTATGAGGGAATACGGCATAATTTTTTTCTCTTGTTTAATGGAAATAGTCTGCCTGAATGAAAATCAAAAAAGAAAAAATTGTTGCAAATGTCAAAATAAATGACATGTATCACATTCTTTCAAGCTACTGGATCTGTCATAGAAAACTAATTAGGGGCAAAGGGACTATTTAATCTCAATATCGGAAGGCAAATTGTAAAAGAGGGGAAATCTATTTGCTTTACAATATGTTTCAGAAACTGTGAAATAGCAAAATCTCAACTTTGAGATAATCAGAAGGGTCGTAAATGTGAAGATTCAGGAAACATTTGATTTAATGTCATTCATGACTCTCCACATAATAGCCTTTGCTTTGTGTCATGTGAAATATATAAGTGTTAGAGTCTAATGCATCAGAGTCACACATAGTGCATATCTCACCATGATGAATATCATAATCCTTCAGTGTAAAATCTATATGTCAATAACAAGATAAACTCACTCTGTGTCATAAAGATGATCAGAATTTAGCTACCTTCATGAGGCCACATGGGCATTTTCTACAGATAAAATCAAATGGATTTGTTCACTGAAACACCGGACATTATAATTACCAATATATTTGCCCAAGCCAAGTTGGTATTACTGAGAGCACTGACTCTTTAAACTAGCTCACCAACTGATAAGGTTCTTATCACAAGTCATTAAAATTATTGGCTAATAGATACAAAGAAACAGTTCATCTAAAAAAGAAATGCCTTTTCATTATTCATTGAAACTGAATAAAATTAAGGTAAAACAAAGTTTTAAAAAAATAAAATCAATTAAGTCTTCCATTAAAACAAAATTGAACTCTAATTCCAAATGAAAAAAGTAGTTGTCTGTGGCAGAAAGTCCTTTTTATCTAAGATAAAAATAGATGAACTTACAAAATACGGCAGTGTCTTGTTTAATCACAGCAGGATAACTGAGTGTATTCTCTCAGAATTCTTCCTTGGTACATTTCCTGAAAAAGAAAATTAAAATAAATAAACTTAGTGGCTGAGTTTTAAAAAATACCCATAAGAAAACAATGGTTTGTATAATGGAAAGACCATGCAAATATTGTACAAAGTGTTGTAAATAGTCTTTAAGACATAAAGTGTTTCTAATTTAATTTCTGCCAATATTCAAATCATAGGAAAAAATTTATACCAATTTGTATATGGTTCCAAAATATCAACACTCTTCAGTACATTAAGAAGGAGTCAACTGAAATTTTATTTCGTAATAAAGAATTGAAAGAGAATCTCTTCTGGTATAAGATAGGAAGGTTGTGTGTGCCATGTGTGTGCTACTGAACAATACAAAACACTCAGCGACAGCTCCGAAAACAAAGGACAAACCCAAAAAATCAAATTAAAATATCTGGCTTCAATGTGATGCAATTGTTTCATAAAGATACGGTCTGAATTTGATGGAATGTTTTAAATATAATGAGGATGAGTAAAAAGATGAAGTGCTCAAAGGATAAGCAAAAGAACATTCGTGTGAAGCTAAGCAACAGCTTCACTTTGGGATCCTTACATATTTTAAGGAGTGTATCAAAAGGAAATATTCACAAGCCATGTTCTTCACTACTTCTATTATCTCTATGTATATTAAAAATTCACTATTATACCTTTTATTTGTTTTAGGATCCACTCCAATAAAAGGAATACAAGGCTGCAATACTAAATTTCCTATGTTTAGTTGAAAGGGCTAAGAATACCAGTTGTCTGTGCAATGAGCTAGCATCAATATCTTAGAATCTCTTTCTATACTTTTTCACATGTAGAACAATTACAAGGAAGTATTTTAACAAATTGAACTAATAGAGGATACAATTGATCATTTTTTAAAAAGAACATATATAGTAGCTTTGTAGTGGCAAAGAAAATATGACATTTTTATATCAGAGATATCTGTTTATGGAATCAATGTGCATGGAGGTAAAGCAGAGATTGTATAATAATTAGTTAAAATGAGCCTGCCTACAGAATTCATAAGTTGATTTATAAAAGTCAACTGTTAACATGGTAACACATTGTAACCATATGGGGAGGAAAAACTAAATTCAAGCTATATACAACAAATTAAAAATCAGATAAATCAGTTAGAGAAACAACAAAAACAAGAACAAAAGATACTTGCACAAGAAAAGAATACATTGCATAGAGCTGTGAGAATTTCCATTAATTTTTAAATGGTTAGCATGCAATTTTAAAAATAGGTCATTATTTTTACTTTGGCTAAATAATTTTTTAATAAACTGTTCATTTTCAAATGACCCAAATAAATAGAATATTAGCAGTCAAATATCCATTAAACAATTGCAAATGGGTTCTTTTGCAAATTAAAGACTAATGTCCTCCCTTGGCTCAGGCCAATTAAGCCACTGTTATCCAACTTAAACTATAACCACCTTCAGTTTTATCTAAATTCAGTTGAATAACTTGAAAATTTTCTGTGTTTCAAAGGATCTCATCTTTACAGATTATATAATTTAAGTGAAATTTAGATATTAAAATCTAAGTTCCAAATGCAAAATACTGTGAAATATCAATGGGTTTATTAGCATAATGAATACAAACAGAGACAACAAATTGTGCAAACCTAATATTGTCATCAGTTGAGTGAGAGATACTAGCATTGCACGTTCTATTGCTTCATCATTATAGGTTCTTCAGTTGGGCTTCTGAAAGGTTAACAAACTTGATGCTTTCTCTCTACATATGTAGCTGTCCAATATTAATTTCCTCTTGTGTAATTATGGCATGACAGACAACACAGGAAAGAAGGGAGAAATAAAAGGAAGGAGAGAGGGAGAATGGGAGAAAGGGAAAAAGAAGATGTTTACATAAGGAGCTATGTATTTGGGGAAAGGATGGTCTTTGAGACTAAACTGTGGTCACCACCAGTGTTCTTACGCATTTGGGGATTTAGTGAGGTAGGTACCAAAATTTTCCCTGTATGAATGACTGAGGAGAATCCTGAGAGAGAACTAAGTTAATAGAGAATTGCATAGATAAATTTATCCCAGAAATAAATTATTCAGGCAGGAGTAGGGGGCATGTCAAAATTTAAGCAACAGATGGTACATAATGATTAGATGTGAGATTTATCTTTCAGCTCAATTTCCCATGACTCTGCAGATTCTTTTGGAAAGTGCAAGAAAGTAAATAAAAAGTGAAGTTGTTTCACTGAAAATGCTGGACAGCTTTGAATATTTGGATTGAGCACAACACATCTAGGGGTGCCCCACTCGATTTTAAACATTTTTTTTATTTTTACATTTTTAATATAACTATTTAATCCAAAAATAGGTAACTCACATATTTGTTACGAAAAGCTTCTAGTACAAGGGATAAAGTGTTCCATTACAGTAGGCCCAATATACATCATTCCACTTGGGCTTACAAAGGAAGGACAAGTTTGATAAACTAAAGATTCGATAATCAAAAAACAGTGTTGATTTAATAATATATATGATCATCTATGCTTCTGAACAAGTAGCTGAGTTTAAAACTGATCTTTCTATCTGTCTGTTGGTAAATCAATTGATCAACCTATCTAATCTATTGTTGTATGTATGTGTGTGTATATATATATACACACACACACACACACATATATATATATATATCTCCATAAAAATAAAAACATCTCTCGTTGGAATTAATGCACAGGCTATATTTAATATAATTTTATTGCAATCCACACTGTTTATTTTTTGTTTACTGTAACAAAAAGTTTGCTTAGTTTCCTATTTAAGTACAAGATGTTTCCAGTATGATACAAATCATTGTGTAAATACTATTATTAATTATCCATTAATGATGCAAAAATAAGTTTTAACATAAGCTAAAATTAGAGATTATTATGTAATGATTCATTGACTATATCACAGGTATTGTCAATTTTTAGTGTGGAAATTTGGTCAGTACAACATTAAATGATGTGTTAAAATTTACTGTTTTTCCCCAGTATGTGCATTGTATTCTATCATATGATGTTATATTTTGTTATTTGTCCTAAATATTGGAAATACAATAAAATTTACAATAAAATTATAAGACAATTATTGAAACAAGCTTATTTTATAATAAATATTATTAATATAAGAAAAACAAAAAGTGGGAAATTTTTATACACATATAAACAAACAAAATTTTTAGAGCATCAAAAACATTTTAGAGAATGCAGATTAAGTTGCTAAACGGACATGAAATTATCTCCTACCTCAATGTAAATGACTACTGACTTTCAAGAAAATCTAACAAAGAAAAAAATTCCACAAGAATCCACCAAATCAAATGTGTTCCCTCACAATCCCAGAATGTGTACATGTTTTTAAATATTCAGCAATGAGCCACACTTGCTAATATTACTGATCTCATATAAGAAAGTTTAATTTAACAAAAGAGAGAAAGAAGGAAGTTTTGGAGTATTTATTATATTCTGATTTTTTCCCAAATGAAAAAAATCATACGTTCCTGTTACTTCATGCAAAGGATCTTATATTTAATCTGAATTTATTCAAGGTTGAAAAACATCAACCAATATCTGAGAATGGGCAATAGTGAATCATGAGCAGTAAGTAAATGTAAATACAGTGAACTGTACAGAAATCACAATGTTACGTATTTAAAATTAAAATCTAATTTGGAAAAATCAATCACTATTTTTGTTGAAGGACAGATACTGTTGAAAAGAAGAAATGACATTCTGTTGTTGAGCATATGATATACATAATTTTGGTTTTGGCAAGGCAAATGTGTTCAGAAGATCATCCAAGGAAGTTTATTAAAGTGATAATGGAAATTTTCTGCATTTGGCAGAGACCATAGTAAAACTTGATAATATTGAGAAAGAATATTTATTTAGGCTGCAAACATTGGCATCAAGTAATATTACACATTGCTTAAGAAATTATATACAAAACTGAATAGATTTATTGCAGAAACTAGTCAAGTAATTTTGAAGAAAAAAATGCTAAATGTTACACAAATTATTTTAGGTACAGCTCATAATGTAAGTCTGGTATAACAAATATAATTATTCTGAATCTGATAATTCAAACTTTTAAATATTTTACATAAACACTTCTGAGGAAATTTTCCAAAAGATAACACAACGAGAAATAATTTTGTATAGATTATTAAAATTCAGAATCTAGGAAAAAATGATTCAGGGCTTGGAAGATGTCATAGCTCCCACAGATATATGCAGAAAACATAATAAATTGCAATAGAAGGTACTTAAAAGGAAATTCTAGGAAATTCTAAATTTTTAATTTTTCCATCCAGTCTCTGATCATGAATACTTAACAGGAGAGCAAAAATTTATTTGGACATCACTGATTCTGTTTTGGGGGGATTAAAATCCATATAACTTATCTTGGCTTCATTAAACTTCAGATAATAATGATATCATATCAGCCATAAACATTAAAACATTATAAGTAGAAAGTTAAATTGATACCTTCATATCACTAAAAACTCAAAACTGTCATGCAAATTTTTAAATAATTTTTAATATTAATATATCATAATAAATACATAAATTCTAAAATGCTAAAAAGTAGTGCACTTTCCAAAATATCTGCTTTTAAATTGATTTCCTAATTATGCATGCTATACTAAATAAAGTTAACATTTTAGAGCAGCAGTCTGCAAACATTTTCTGCAAAGGGACAGGTAATAAATATTTCAGGCTGTACAGGCCACAGTACAGTTTCTGTTGCACTGCATATTTTTCTTTGCGTGTGTGTGTGTGTGTGTGTGTTTATTTGTACAAGTGTATGCTTGCATATGTGTTGTGTCTGTGTTTACAATCTTTTAAAAACAAAAATCATTCTTAGCAGGCCACATGTAAATTCAATCAGATTAAAAATTTAGTTTCTCAGATGCACTAGTCACATTCCAAGTTCTCAACAGACACATGTAAATTTAAATTTAAATACTTAAAATTAAATCAAATTAAAAATTCTCAGGTTCTTAATAGAAGTACTCAGTAGCCACACGCAGTGAGTAGCTACTGTATTGAACAACGCAGTGTGCTTTTGTGTGTGTGTGTGTGTTTGTACACACATGCACCAGCGTGTAACCATTAAATGCATTAGGAAAAAGTAAGAATGGCTGGATCACTTGACATTGATGCCAACTTATGCCATGTATAAAATATCAGAAATAAGATGATTCAATTGACTATTAATTCCATTTTTAGTCCATCTTTTATACAAAATGAAAATGCATATCAATATGCCAAAGCAATGTGTCTTTTAAATAAGAATAATTTCTGTTTTAATAGTATATTTTAGAATGCCAAAAAGAAATACTTTCTTATTATTTTAGGTCAATGCTTATTCTATTTTAATCAGCATACATGTTATCCAGGGACATTTTAAAATAAAGATTCTGCTTCATTAGATCTGAATAGGGCTGTAAATTCTGCATTTGTAATAAGATGCTAGGTGATGCCAAAACTGCTGGTCCATGGACACTCTATGCATAGTAAGTGGAAGCTATAGAAGCTATGGAACACTGCCAATTAATTTGGACTAAACATAGTAATAACACGTATTTGTGAGAAACCAACCTATCAGGACTAAAAAAACATTAAGCTATTCTTTAAAATCTAGTATGACATTTATTGAAGTACTGTAAAATATTTACGGTAGTAATTTACCAAATACTTTGAAAATGTTTCTCAGAATATATTGGTTTTCAATATTATTTGCCAAATGTAATGTAACTTTTCAAAATTAAAATTATTAGAATCAGCTTGTCTGTAAAAATACTGTATAATGTATCAACCTTTAGTATAGAAAATTTAATCTTCATGTATATAAGCATTGAATCTGTCATAGATAATTGAGTTATAGATTTCTGATTTCCACTACAAAATTTCAATGACCTAAATCTGAATCTCTGTATGCCTCTTCCAATAAACACAGATCAACAGGGATATAAAATAAAATTGCCCATATCCCACAGCGTAAGTGTGAGACAGTCATTACAAAAACCTTCAATAACATGTAAGTGAACATGTAAATAAATACTTGAAGTCAGCACTGATAGCTCTAAGTCTATTGAGAAGTAGATTAAATGTGCAAAAGTGAGATCAGTGAAGTGGGGTCCAAGCAATGACAGAACACAGGAAACAGCAATTACAGTTCATAAGTGTAAGCAGAAAAAAAAGTTTAAGCAAAGCAATAAACAGGGCCAAGTAATCCAAAACATACTGAAGTCACTAAAGAAGAAAAGCTAAATAATAGAATAAAAGTAATATTTTTAAATATACTTCAGGAAAATATTCCAGAAATAAAAGAAATTCTTTTTATATTGAAAATGTCAACCTGTACTTGGGAAAATAGTCAACTCCAAGACAATCCTGATACAATTATAAGATTTTTGAGAAAAAGCAAAAAAAATCTGGGCACATATTAATCACACACACACAAAAAAAGATTCACTGAAAGACAAGATTGACCATAGACTTGACAGAAACACATGAAGTAAAAAAGTTTAAAAATTGAAGAACCAATAGAGAAATATATTTATATTTATAAATAAAAGTATTATTTGTATAAATATTATATAAATATAAAAATATAAATAAAGTCAGTGTAGGATACGATTCTACAGACATGTAAGTTGTGTTTAAGCATCAAAGCCTAGGAAAACAATATTGAACTTGCAAGAACTCAGGGGATACTGTACATGAGAGCCTTTCCTGAGATAAGAGTATGCTTCAACTACTCAAAAGATAATTAGAGAAATTTTGAGAAAATAACTAGTAACGAGCATTGTATATATTTATTTGTGAATATAAGACAAAAAATTTGGTTGGATAATTTGTGGAAGAGTAGTAAGTAAAGGTTCTGAATTTGGACAAAGTAGAAATAACTTAAAAATATGAAGAGAAGGCTAATTGCTGCATGGGAGGAAATAATGGATATTATTTAATAACTAATACTAAAGCTGGCAAGTCACATAATAGAAGGATAAGAGAAAGTAGTGAAAGCAATGTAACAAGTATTGTTACATTGTATTATAGCAACATTACAAAACACTGTAAAAAATATAGTTGCTGGGACAAAGATGCAGAGCTTGCTATATAATAAAAGAAATACAAAATAGGGGAGTAAGGAAAAAAATCTAATGAACAAAATAGTAATATGTAACACAGTACACCTATGTAAGCTTATGATAAGATAGCGCTGAGACCAAATATATCAGACACTTAAATAAATTTCAAAAAGTTTAATTTACCTTATTTTTAAAAATAAAATTCGATTATCTTCTGAATACCGGAGCCATAGCTAAATAAAATTGATTCAGAAAAGCAAAATATAAATATGTATAAAGGTATTACAGCAAGCACAAATCAGATTAAATTCTAGACAAATGCAGTAGCTTTCAATTCTGACATGAGAAAGTAAAATACAGGTCCAAAAACTCTAAAACAGGTAATAAGGGACATTTTATAATGCTAAAAGCCAAAAGTCACAATAAAGATGTAAGAGTTATAAGCACTTGCATAAAATAACACCACAATTGCCTTCGAAAATCACAAACTCAGGTAGATGCAAGAGGAAATTGACAGAAAAATGATAATACTGCAAGACTCTCGGACCAAGGTACAAGTGGGAAAAACATATAAAAATAGATAAGGATAAAAATAACCTAAAAAACATAATTAATAAGGGGTTTTGCAACCCCGAAATAGAAGGTACTCCTTCTTCTGATCAAAAAGAGTTGAGTATATCTAGGTCCTAAAAAAACCTTGGTCATTTTCATATAGTAGAAAGAATACACACAATATTCTCCAGTCAAAATGCAATAAAACAAAATGCAAGTTAATGGCAAAATTTTTAAAGTCCCTTTCTCCCAAAAATGTTAAAAATATTATATATGTAATTCTAGATTTGAAGGAATAATCCACAAAAAAATGGAATATTCCTAACAAAAAAATGATAAATGCCTGAGATTATGGATACTCCAAAAACTCCAATTTGATTAATTCACATTGTATGCCTGTACCAAAACATCACATGTACCCTATAAATATATACAACTATTATATATCTATAATAAATTAAAATTTAAAAATTGAAATATCTCAAAAAATAATGATGATAACTTAGGATGTCAGAAGCTATAGGACTATAGTAAAAGCAATAATCAAAGGACATTCATATCTTTAAATACAAAAGTCAGTATAAATAAAAAATAAAAATAAATGAGTCAAATATTAAATATAAAACTTGGAGTAAACTTCTTAAAGCAAAAGGAAGAAAAAAATGAAGGCAATGAAAAAATTGAGGTTAAAAATTTTAAAGAAGAGTAATAATAAAGTATGCTTTGTGAAAAAAATTAATAAAAACAAAAACCATGAGCTAAGCTAATGAATTGAAGAAACGAATTATAATGATACCAACTGAGAAGTAACAACAGGGGAATAACCTTTGAAATGTTCAAAAAATCCTAAGGCTTTTTGCACAAGTTGATGCAAACAAATTTGAAGCTGTAGCTGAAGTGGGTAATTTCATAGAAAAATATATTTTACAAAATTTGACCACAGCTTAAATGGGCCCATTTCAAAAAAAAAAAAAAACAGGAAGGAAGGAAGGAAAGAAGGGAGGAAGGAAGGAAGGAAAGAAAGGGAGGAATAGAGGAAGTTTTAAAATATATACCACACACAAAAAAACCAGCCGCACATTTTTTTAACAAATGAAATCAATCAAACGTTCACAAATCTAATAATACCAATAGTATTTAAATTGTTTCTGCTAATACAGAAAGAATCATTTCTCAATTATTTTTATGAGGTGACTATAATAGATGCTTAAACTTGATAAAATAATACTAAAAAAGAAAACTACAGATTAACTTGACATATATCTATCCATGGAAAAATCATAAGTGAAATGCTATCAAATAGAATTCAAAAGTACATTAAAAAATTTAAAAATTCATTACAATGGGGGGAGGAGTCTATTCCAGGAATATGATGGTCATTCAATATTAGGGATTTCATTAACAAAATTCATCATCTGTAAATACACTTACGGAGAAAATTCTTATGATCATCTTTAGAAGTACAAAAATATTTTTGTCATTCAACATCCATTTTTGATAAAAAACATCATAAATAGAAATCAATTAATATACACTTAACATAATAATGTATATATCACTGAAAAGTCACTATGACTCCCACTGTGAATTTTAGGTTCAGAATGACAATCAAGCACATGAGACAAAATATACTTCATTGGGACCAACTTTAAGTTAAGAAAATGCCCATAATAGGCAACCCAGAATGTACATCAAGAAATCTGTGAATCCCATGCATAGCTTCTGATATCTACAATCACTCTTGGATGCACATGTGTCTGAGAGATGAGGCTAGGTAGCTATAGATTGGGGTGGTGGGGCTAAAGGATGGGAAACATTTCAGCTCAGGGAAGCCAGCAGCTTTGGTGGCCCTTTAGTTTTTATACTTTACTCTTATTCTCTGGTAATGCTACATATTAATAATTACACTTTACAAAAAGACAATCCCAACTACCTGGTACAGAGAACTCAACTAAGTATGTAGTAACTGTATCAGAAACTACCATTTGTGTTGGATTTGATATACTCCTCTATATTTCCTGAGTCAATGTTACAAGGAGTTTGAACAAAGTCACTTCTCAGTCATCACCAGTGGGGTCAAAGAATTAATTATGGTCCCAGTCTTCATCTTTTCATTCCAGGCAACATCTTAGTTGGTGGTGTTATGGTGTGAATGCTTGTAACCTTCCAAAATTCATGCTTCGAAAGTGAATCACCAACGTGAGGTACTAGGGAGTGAGACCTCTGGAGAGTGATTAGATCATGAGGGCAGAACCCTCATGAATGGGATTAGTGTCTTTGTAAAAGAGGCTCCAGTGTGCTGCCTTATGTCTTCCACCATGTGAGGATATAGCAGAAGGAGCCATCTATGAACCGTAAATCAGGTCCTCACTAGATACTGAATGTGCTAGTGCTTAATATTAAACTTCCCAGCCTCCAGAACTGTGAGAAATAAATTTCCATTGTTTATAAATCATTCAGTTTATGGTATTTAGTTATAGCAGCCCAAGGGGACAGAAACAGAAAAACCGGCACTGAGAAGTAGGTGCTGCTGTAATAAATACCTGAAAATGTGGAAGTGGCTTTGGAAGTGGTTAATGGGTAGAGAATGGAAGGGTTTTGAGGTGTATGGTAGAAAAAGCCTACAGCCTACATGGCTATGAGTAGATTGTTAAGGGTGATTCTGGTGAGAGCTCAGAAGGAGAGAAGGACATCTGTAGAGAAGGCCTCAATCTTCTTAGAGAATACTTGAACAATTCTGAAAAGAATGTTGGTAGAAATATGGATGATAAATGCCATTCTAATAAAGTCTCAGAAAAAAATGAGGAACATGTTATGGAAAACCAGAGGAAAGGTGATCCTTGTTATAAAATGGCAAAGAACTTGGCTTAATTGCTTTTCTGTCCTAGTGTTTTGCGGAAGGGAAAACTTTTGAGTGATAAAATTGCCATTTAGTTGATATTTAGCTGAAGCTATTTCTAAGCAAAGTGTTGAAGGTGTGGCTTGGCTTCTCTTAAATGCTTATAGTAAAATGTAAGAAGACAGAAACAATTTAATGACAGTTTTTAATCAAAACAGAAACAAAACATAAAAATTTGGAAAATTCTCGGCCTATCCATATCAAAGGGAATAAGAACAAGGCAGTGGTTCTCATTATGCTCATGACTATTCAATTTATCAGCCAAAGCAATCAGATAAAACAATCAGATAGGTAAGCATTGAAAAGAAAGAGGTAAGTTATATCTATTTGTAGACGATAGAATGATTTGCATGGAATATGCAAGAGCTAAAACAATGCTAAACTAAATATTACAAATTTAGTCAGACAGAAAAATATAAAATTGGCATTCAAAATCAATAACTTTCATATGTTTTCAAATAGAATAAAAAACATAATGGAAGGTAATACCTCAATTATTATAGAAGCAACAACCAAAAGATCGAGTGCTCAGGAATAAATTTATCAAGAAAGGAAGTATTAAAATACTTAAGAAAGATACAAAGTAAACACACAATAATAATCTTTATCAAAGATAATGTATACATGTTAAATTATCTTCCAAAAATGCTAGGAGTTTTTTTTTTTTTTCTCCTTCTAAATTCAGACAGGTTGATACTAAAGTACAAGTGGAAAAATCTACAATGGAGAATAGTGAGCACACCCTAACAAAGTAAAGAAATGAGGTAGGTTTAGCCTTAGCAAACAATAACACATACGGAAAAACCTCTGTAATTGAAATAGTATAGTGCCTGCCCATGAATAGACATAGAGTAGAAATACAAGAATTAGACCCATCAATATAATTCTGAAAAAAAATAGATTTTTTAAATAAAAATGTATGGATAAATGTGTAGCTATTTGGATGTCAATAAAATTGAATCTATATCTAACACTACAGACCAGCATTACTTTAAGTAGATCAGACATCCAAATCTACAAAAGAGAAAATACATACACAAGAAGAAAACATGAATTATTAATAATTCCTTATAATCTGGAGGTAAAATTTTCTAACAATGACACAATATCCAGCAGCAATAAAGGAAAATGCAGATATAACCACCTACATTTTTAAAATTCACATATTTTCAAAATAGCAAAATACACCATATGCAAATTCAAAAAGGTAAATTATAAGCTCTCAGAAAAATTAATATCAACAATGCTCTTACTAATTAAGAAGAAAAGAAACTAAAACCCCATAGAAATGACCAAATATATGAATAGAGAATTTACAACAAAAGATATACAAATGACCCTTGAACATATGAAAAAATGCTCATGTACTCATAATTTTTAAAAATACAATTTAACAATACTTTGAGATACCATTTCTCATCTATCAAGTTGGCAAACATTTAAAAATATTGAGAACACACTTTGGCAAAGATGTAGGGAAACAAGTTTATGCACATATAAATTGCCAGTGAGAATCTACAAAATTATCAGTGGATTACCCACTGACCCAGCAATACCACTCATATTGAGGATATTCCTGTGCAAACATGAGATAACACGTGCAACCTCCTATCATCCAGTTGCCCTTGTGGCTTTCTTGCTCTACGGGGTTCCAAAACCCACTGTTGGATTCCTCCCTTCATGTAGCCTCCCTAGTCACCTCGTTTAGACTTCAATACTTCCTACTAAGCCAGCACCCCAACATGCAGGCCCCCTCTTTACCCCTACTGAGCTCCATTTAACACCTGCTCAGTACTCCCACAGCTCACATTCCCCCATCCACTCCTGTACAAGCACATACCTTGCTTGTCCCACGTAATGGCTTTTGAACCAAATTGTTTATAAAGGAAAGTGAAGTCAAGAAAGGGGAAGATAAACAGTGCAGATCTTGATTTTTAAATACTTCTAAGAGAAATGGTGGCACAAAGAAACTGAAGGTGTCATTTTAGCAAAATGTTAGTCTGTCTGGAATTGTGGGAATTTTTGTTTTTCTCTTTCCATTATAGAATAATGATTAAGATGAGAGAAGAAGGAACTTTCATCACCTCAAATGAAATTTGTCATTTACAAATACAATCTCATAATTGTAAATTTATTTTAAAAATGGTTAAAACAGTTTTATAATGACTTGATAATACTCTTTAAACATATAATTTGAAGAATCGATTACAAAAATTGAATTAACATAGTATTTTACTAGTAAGAACTTGTATTTTTCTAACTTGTATGGATATAGTTAAGAAAAAATAAAAAAATTGAGACTCTTCTTCATATTGTAAAGCTAGAATAAATTATCAAAAGGGATGATAAAGTAAAAGACAATTGGTCATTGAAAGTGCACTGATAAGTGTTTTCAACTACTTATATTAAATTTTCTTTCAATTAGCTGATTATACAATTTTAGTACATACATCAACTCAACAGGAAGTATTGTCTTAGTTTAGATGTTCTTTCTTCCATTTTAGTGGGTATAATCAAGTGTTGAACGTTTTTAATAATATTATTGTTTTAAATAATTTCTACTATGAAAATTGTTCTAAAACCATTAAAAAGTAAATCCATGTTCTGAATTTTATTGAATGTATTTGTAATTTATGACCCACATTTTGCAAAAATATGTGCAATAAATTAAAATAATGGTTTGAATAAAATTCCTTAGAATGGAAAAAAATCATACATTACTTTTATAAATATTATTATTCTAAATTTAAGGAACAATGATAATATCTAGAAAGAGAAATGGAATAAAATATTTTAACAATAGACACAAGACCATATGGATTTTATAACAGTTTCTTCATAGTGGTTTATCATAATAGAATGTTAACACATTTTTTCAAAATAATTATGCTTTGAAAATGGTTATTAAAATGTGGATGTTCATTAAAAGGTGGAAAAGCAATTTTAAATTCAGATACTGAATGTTATGGAGTCCAGTGCTTTGGTTTCTATAGAAAAAACAAATTATGCAGAAAGCAGTGTACTGTTCCTTTCTCACTCCTCAAGACTCCAAATAGTAACCATGATTTCATTTCTCATTTCATTTAATTGTTTTGAATAAATGTACTTAACGCTACAGTATCATCATGTTTTCATTATGTATAGATGACACTCACAGTAATAAAATGCCAAGTTAGCATAATAATAAACCCTCCATTAAATAGTGCTTTGTCATCAACAAAGAGTTTTTATAAGAATCTCATATTATCTTCACAACACCCTGGGAAGTTCCACCCACTTTCTGAGCTGGAAATTGAGGCTTCTCTAAAAATCATGGCCGTCAGTGGCCCCCCTGGGGACATATCTCAGGTCTGCTGGTTTTGGCTCACTGTACATCACAATTCCCTCAGCATAAATTAGTAAATTGACTGATGTGGTTGTGTGTTATAAATATGAAGTAAACAAACTTGAATATTTCTCTTCCCACTAAAATTCTAAATTGTATAAGCTTTTATTTCAAATAACTTTTTAGGATGGAAAACGTCTTTTACATTGAGGAAAAAATTATTATCTGCCATTTCTTTGTCTGCAGACAGGAGGGCAGTGATTTTGTGAAATAACCTGACTTATTCTCCTATTTGGGATTTAAACATGATTTCATGAACCATGTGAAAATCAAAGTATTTTCTCAGCAGTATAAAGGAATGTATATATAACATCTACATCCTATAATGGAAATTGTGGAGGGAATTCTACCAAACTAACCCCACTCCATTTTAATGAAAAAAGCTTTACTTGAGATGCTAAGGTGGTTTCCTGGGGAGAGATGAACTCAGTTGGGAGACATGGAGCTAAAACGCCATTTGGGGTTGCCATGGGATACAGTTTTATAAAAGCATTTGCAGAGCAGATGGAAGGAAGCTAAATAAAGTATATGCAGGTAGGAAATGAGAAGTTTTCTATTTAATTTGCCATAAACAATAGAAGAACATGAACGTTCATCTATGAGAAAAATTTCCTCCTGTCAGAGCAAATTACATTTGGCATTTGGAAATACAATCCTTTAATTGTATACCTAATTTGTTTTAAAACTTGAGAGAGCAGTTTTTATAATGGCATTGTAATGTACTTCAAGGAATCAGTTTTTAAGAAGTGATTGAGAAAAACAAATTAATATCATATTTTATGAATAAGAATTTATACTTTCCTCTTTTGTATGATTATTAGTAAACAGAAATAGGAAGATATTTGTGACTGCCCTAAGATCTGAAGCTGGAAACTCATACAAGGAATTATCAAAGCGAATAGCAAACCTTTTTAAAATTCCACTGCTGATGGCCCTGTTTGCAAACGTGTTCCTGAGCCTGCTACTTTGAGTAGCTTATGGAGAAGCTATAAAACATTCACCATTTTAATTAGCATAACTCTTGAGAGGTCTTCAGTGAATTAGCAAGCTTTACATAAAAATGCAATTTCTTACATGAAGTTTGTGTATTGAATACATGTGATATATGGCATGTAAATTTCTATTTAAAAAAGCAAATGCATTTTACAGGAATGCATTGACTCACTAGTCCTCACCAGAAAAATGACAAGAGAATATTCACTTATAAATCCTATGTATAAATAGAGACTTTTGAATTACTGCTTGAAAAGTACTGACTTCTAACAGTAAGAAATTCTTCACATAACAGCTAATGGAGCAAAATAAAACAAAATAAAACCTGATGCTGCCTGTGGGCTAGAAATATAAATGCTTAACACTTCAAGAGAGACAAATTGTTGTAAGGAAAGAATGATAAAATAATCCTTCCTTCCTTCCCTCCTCACCTTCCTTCCCTCCTTCCTCTTTCTTTGTTTCATTAGGATGGCCTTTAGGCTGGTTTAAATTAGAAGAAGTCACTCCAGTTTTTTTAAACAATCAATTCTTTTTTAAAAGAGTCCTGTCTTATTTTCTTGTAGAATGTCCCCCATTCAAATTTGTCTGACTTTTAACACATGAGATTATTAAAATTTTCCTCCATCTTCTATATTTTGTATAATTAGGTATAGATGCATTATTAGATTATGGTCAACATTGTTAGTGGAAATACATTATAGGTGATTTTTTTCACATTACATCATATTAAAAAATAAAAAATAAATCATCTTGCCCTACCATTAGTGATAATCAAGTATAAATGCAGTCATTTGGTTATGATAGTGACTGCCAGTTCTGGCTGTTATAACTACCCATTTTCCCCTTTGCAATCTGGCTGGATTTCTTTGCCACATTTAAAATATCCTTGTTCCCCCAGTGACGATTGACATAATGGGTTTAGCCTTCGCTGATGACTTTATCTTAGTTATAAATGTTGAATTTCCAATTTATTAACCCATGTGTCTTTATAATCCAGTTCATTTTTCATAAGAAAAGTATTTTTCTCCTTTCCTACTTTTGTATTTTATGTGTACATATGTATATTTATGTATGTTTTTATTATCATTAAGGTTCATGAATTTTTATAGCATATACTACAATCAATTCTAGATTTATTTGTATGTTCATGTTCAATATATTATAAATGTATTCAGTGAGAACATCTTCAAACTGGGTTTTCTTTCTTTTCCTTTTTTTTTTTTTTTTCTTTTTTTGGACATGATCCCTTTAGTCCTTAAGCTTCTTTGCTTTCTAATGGTATAAAGTATTTTAGGAACAAATTGTACTATAGTTGCCCCGGATCTGAAATCAACTCCCTAGAGAGGAAGAGGAATAAATTACCTAATTGGTACATTTGGGAGAAGGAACAGAGAAAATATGTCTCAGTTTCTTCAGAGTTCTGTCTCTCTCTAAGAAGATCCTGGCAGAATGCCCACATTCTAGGGTGCTCTCATCCATGCAGTAAAGCATCTGCCCTTGTGGGGTAAGGTTGTGGTTTGCCCAGCTGTTCCAATGACTGGGTGGGAAAATCTACCTAGTTCAAGGTTGGTGGACAAGCCCATGATTGCTGTGGATTTAAAATCTAACTTTTATCAACAATGAAACCAGCATTTTGATCATCATCGTGATTCCTCTCTGCCTCTCAATTGGTTGTGAACTTGTACAAGGAAGATAGGTATCATTTTAGTGGATTCAAAACCATTATAGAATTTATTTAAAGAAAAGTCTCATCACATTAAAATATAAGCACAAATATAAACACATGCAAAAAAACACAGACTCGTAACAGAGAATGAAATTTTGCCTAAAGAGAAATTATTTATTTGTAACCTATATGAATTCTAATGCCCAAAGACTAATCACTTGTTGATAACTTTACCAAAAGTAAATTACCTCGGCTGTTTGTAAGGGCTAGTAAAAGCATAGTCCAAATGAGAAGTAAAATCTTTGAAAAGTGCTATCAGAGCATCTGGTTCATCCCAGCAGTGGGCATCACCCATCTACCTGCTAGCTGCTAGTGGTTCTCTCATTAACCTGGGTGACCTACCACACTTTGCAAAACAGACAGAGTAGCTTACGTCTGAGGAGAATCTGATTTACATAGTCAACTTAATACTCTCTCACTTTCTAAATAGAAACTATATTAGATAAAGATTATACTTTCCACATATATGTGAAAATTTCTCAAAGCAGTTTATTTATTTTATTTATTTATTTGTTTTCTTACAGGGGTACAAACGTTTAGGTTACATATATTGCCTTTGCACTGCCGATTCAGAGCTACATGCCTGCCAATTCTCCAGACAGTGTGCACAGCACCTATTAGGTGCAAATATACCCATCCTCTCCACTCCCCCCCACCTGCCCGACACTTGCAGTTATTTATTAACCCTAGCATAATATCTCATAAGTAGAAGTTATTCAAGTTTTGTCTTCAAAATCATTCTTATTCAATAATCAGTTATAACTTTTGCCCTTAGTGGGCCATTATAGATATCTTTTATCTTTCTCAAACCTTTCAGTTAGATACTACATAGAAATTTCAGGAATGGGTCAAAGAAAGCAATTTCTCCATTTACTTCTGAATTGTTTTCCAAACACCTTATTACAACAAAGTACTCATTGATTTTACTCTGCCAGAACAATTGATTAGTTGCCACTGTTTCTGCAATCTCTAGGGTTATCTTAAGACTCAGGTAATTTTCATTATGCTAAAATGCATTCACATTTAAATTTCTGTTGGCTGCTGAAAGCAGTACTTGCTAGAAAAAAAATCATTTATTTTTACTGAGAGAATACATGCTTACTTGAAGAACATATTATATTTCTCTGGTATCTAAGTTATTTTCTGTCGGTAAATATGCTGCTTAGTGACATTAACATGTTTAGGTTACTCAGTTATTCTTTAGTGCATGCCTCCTGCTAATTTGAAATCAGGGGAATCTCCTGAACTGATTTTATTTATATTTCTCCTCGCCCCCCCCATACACACCACAATATGCAATATACTCTGGAAATACACATTAAAAAATAGAAATGCCTAAGAGCATTTGCCTCTAAAGGAGAAGCAGCAGAAACTGTGTACTGTGGTAAGAGAGAATTACTCTTGCCTCTATTTTTTTTTTTAACTCTTTGAGCTTCTTTTAGCATAGGCATATGTTATCAATTGGAAAAAAAATAGGAGATTTAAGGCACTAAAGCAAGAATTATGGAATCTGGCAGAAACTCAGACTTAGAAAAAAACTAATTCCCCAAGTTTAATTGAGCAATTATTTCCCCAAGAGAGTAAAGTGTGGAGCAAGTTGACCTATATCTAGATAACATCTGTCAAGTTTAGGTAGGGTAATGGATGCCCTTGATACTTCCTCTACATTTTCTGATGTCCTTTGAAGAATTTGCTTTGATCGTTGTCTTTAAGATCCTCTTATTCAAATAAAAGTACAGAGCCCTCCTTGTTGGTTATTAGCACACTTGTGTCTTCTTTCTTCCCTGTGGCATCCCCTCAGCTGCATGTAAATCAGAAATACTGGAGCAGAACTGTGTTTCACTTAAAAAAATCGACAAGGAAAAATCAAAAAACCCCATCAACAAATGAGCAAAGGAAATGAACAGAAACTTTTCAAAAGAAGACAGAAGAATGGCCAGCAAACATATAAAAAAATGCTCAACATCTCTAATCATTAGAGAAATGCAAATCAAAACCACAATGAGATATCACCTAACCCCAGTGAGATTGCCCTCTGTCAAAAAATCCCCAAACAACAAATGCTGGGGAGGATGTGGAGAGACAAGAACACTCTAACACTGCTGGTGGGACTGCAAAGTAGTGCAATCTCTGTGGAAAAGAATTTGGAGATACCTCAAAGAGCTAAAAATAGAAATACCATTTGATCCAGCAATAGCACTATTAGGCATCTACCCAAAAGAGCACAAACCATTCTACAATAAAGACATCTGCACCCGAATGTTTATGGCAGCACAATTCACCATTGCAAGGATGTGGAAACAACCCAAGTGCCCGTCAATTCATGAGTAGATTATTAAAATTTGGTATATGTATACAATGGAATATTACTCAATCATAAGAAACGACAGTGTTCCAGTACCTCTTATACTTTCCTGGATTAAACTTAAGCCCATATCCAAAGTGAGGTACCAGAAGATCTGAAGAATGGGCTCCACTTGTACTCACCATCAAATTGGTACTAACTGATCAACACTAGGGTGCTCACATGGCAGTAATACTCTCCCGGGATTAGGGGCATGGGGGGTAAACCCACAACTAAAGGGCATGGGGAGCATTGTAGGGGAGAAGGGCATGCCTCTAACCCTCACTTGGGTGAGGCAAAGACATAAAGTGTGACCATAATGTTTGTACCCTCATAATAACCTGAAATAAAAAAAAAAAAAGAACTATAGAGTTCTTCCATTTGGAAACACGAGCCACGGCAATGAAGTACATTATATATGGAAATACAGAACACTACATTTTTAAAAATTTTGACAGTGTCTTAAAATGAGAGCCAGCCAACAATTGTGTGAAGGATCTGCTTAAATTTTTTTAAAGCCATCAACAAAGATAAGTATTTAATGCATAATTGCATTTGATACTGAACAACAAGATATTATCAAGAAAAGAATACTCAAAAATGTGGTTCAAGAAACATCGGCATCAGAATTACTGGGATTGCTTGTTAAAAATGCAAATGCTTTAGCCTTTCTTATTCCCAAGAAATCAGAATGTTTACGGGTCCACTCTAGGCATCTAGATTGTTTCAAAGGCCCAAAGTAAGAATCTTTTCTTTAAATTTTAATTTAATTTAACTTTAGAGACAGAGTCTTACTCAGTCACCCAGGCTGGAATGCAGTGGCATGATCATACTTCACTGCAGCTGTGAACTCCTGGGCTCCCACATCATCCTGTGGAGCAGCTAGGGCTATAGGTATGTATCACCATGCCTAGAATCTTTTTTATACTTAAGCCCTTGCCTAGAATAATGACTTTAGGGGAGGAGCCAAGATGGCAGTCGAGAAAAGCCGCCAGAGTGTCTCTGCAAAAAAGACCAATTTTAGAAGAAAGAGAAAAAAATAAGCTAGTAGAGAAATATAGATCAGGTGAGGGTCGGAAGAAGGGCGCCTGAAACTACAGGAGACTCCACGGGAAAACGTTGCAGAGGAGAACTGGAAGGAGAAAGGTCCCGAGAGGCTTGGAGACCAGCAACAAGGGTAGGTGGAGCAGTTAACTTCTCCCTCCCTTGCATCTCGGACTGCTGGTGGGCTCCTGAGCAGTTGGAGAGACCTGCCGAAACCAGCCCAGAGACGATTGCCACCAGTGAGCAGATGCCTCTTGCGGACTCAGCGCCAGGCTCCTAGCCCCCTAGGGGTGCCTCCCCGGGCACAGACCAGAGCCTATCAGCAGACGCTATACTGCTCAATTCTCTCCTTCCCCCTTCCCTACCCATGGGTGCTCAGAGAGACAATTTAGCCATCATATGGAGGCATCTCCAAGGAATGGGACCTTTCCTTTTGGGGCCCTACAGTAGACTGAGGGGTACTCAGACTGTGAGTTCCCTACCCGCCAGCCCTCCCAGGTGCTGCTGACTGGGGGACTCCAGGAGAGCAGGGCAAATCCCAAAGTAGAGTGAAATCAATCCAGCTTGGGCACCCTGTAGGTGATTCAAGACCAGCACCCCTCCTCCTGGCAGGTCAGGGATTGATCTCCAGGGCTCAGGGGACAGGCCTGCAGACCAGACCCCATACACCCAGGTCATGATTGCACTGCCCTGGGGCACAGAAGGGAGATCTGTGAAAGAGCCTACTGAGGAATGTGTGCCTTCAGGGGCAGATCAGCGTGCCAGAGCAGCAACCCTCCTCCCAAAAGAGGGCTGTGCCAGCTCAGGCTACGATCCTGGGTAGGAAACCTCCTGGCCCACGTCACACCCAGCGGAGATCCATCAGCCTGAGGTCCAGCTTGATGGCAGAGGCCTGGGAGAGGACACAGAGAGGGGGACAGTGGAGGGGAGCGAGACCTGCTCCAGAGTGCGGGTTTTGGACAGCCCCACCCCCCAAGCCCAGACTTTCAGCTAAGTGGAGCCATTTCAGCCCCTCCTGGTAGCTTTGAACAAAAAACAAAGAGCAGACCTTTCACCAAAGCTAACAGCAGTTGTGGAGCCTGAGGGCAGGCTTACCCAACCCAGCCCCACTCAGACTCACTCCCCTCACTGAGGTGAAGAATAAGAACAGACCTGGAAATCCCAGGACCCTACCTACCACCTGAGGCACAAGAGGGCCTCTCTAGAGGAATAAGAGCTAGCTAAAGGACCGAAAAACAGCACTGCAGCTTGCTCCTCCCTGCAAGTGCCACCTACTGACAGGGAGGTCATCCTGCACACCCTTTTACTGCATCCACTGATTGACCATAAAGAGTGTGGTCGAAAGCCTCAAGAACAGGGTAGATCAAACAGAAGAAAGAATCTCAGAGATTGAAGACAACTCCTTCCAATTAAATAAGTCAGTCATAGAGATCGAGCAGAAAATTAAGAGAAAAGAAACAAGCCTACCAGAGATGTGGGATTATGTGAAAAAAACTGAGCCTGAGGGTAATAGGGCTTCTGGAAGGTGAAGAAGAAAACACTCAAGGGCTGCATAAGCTATTTGAAGAATTAATAGAGGAGAATTTTCCAGGCCTTGCTAAAATCTAGATATACAGGTACAAGAAGCTCAATGGACCCCAGGAAGATTCAATGCAAATAGGAAGACACAATGTCACGCAGTGATCAGATTGACCAAAACAGCCACTAAAGAGGCCCTTCTATGAGCTGTAAGGTGAAAGAAACAAGTAACATACAAAGGAAACCCCATCAGAATACCTCCAGATTTCTCAACTGAAACCCTACAAGCAAGAAGAGACTGGGGTCCTATTCACACTCTTCTGAAACAGAATAAGGCCCAGTCTAGAATCTTGAACCATGCTAAACTAAGTTTCATATATGAAAGAGAAATAAAGACATTCTCAGATAAGCAAAGACTGAGGGAATTCACCAAGACCAGCTCTCCAAGAGGTACTCTAAACAGAATTACACAAGGATCAGCACAATAAACACTCTCGAATGTGAAACCACTCAAAAGATAAATATCAAAGGCTAGATTCCACAATGGCTCAAGAGAGAAAACAAAGCAACAAAATGCAACCCAACAGAATGAACACTAATCCACCCAACTTATCGGTTCTCAATAAATGTGAATGGTTTGAACTCCCCTCTCAAGAGACATAGGCTGGCCGAATGGATAAAAAAAACCAAGCCAAGCATCTTCTGCCTCCAGGAAACGCATCTAACCTGAAAGGATGCATTTAAACTCAAAGTAAAGGGATGGAAATCAATATTTCAAGCAAATGGAAGCCAAAAGAAGGCTGTTTTGATCTCAGATAACTTGGTTTTTAAATCAACAAAAGTAATGAAAGACAAAGGGGGTCACTATATAATGGTGAAGGGTATAGTTCAACAAGAAGACATAACAATTCTAAATATGTATGCACCCAACTTAGGTGCACCCAGATTCATAAAGCAAACTCTACTTGATCTAAACAAATTGATAGACAGCAACACCACAATAGTGGGAGACTTCAACTCCCCACTGACAGCATAGGACAGAGGCTCCAAACAGAAAATTAACAAAAAAATAATGGACTTAAACAGAACTCTAGAACAAATGGGCTTGACTGACATTTACAGGACATTGTACCAAAAAACCACTGAATACATGTCCTTCTCATCAGCTCATGGGACATTCTCTAACATTGACCATATTCTAGGACACAAAGCATGTCTCAAAAAATTTTAAAAAATAGAAATCATACCATGCATCTTCTGAGATCACAGTGCAATAAAAACAGAAATCAACCCCAACAGAAACTCTCATCTCTACACGAAGTCATGGAAATTAAACAACTTTCTGTTGAACAATTCCTTCACAAAGGAGGAACTAAAGATGGAAATCAAAAGATTCTTGGAACTAAATGACAAAGGTGACACGAGTTACCAAAATCTGTGGGACACAGCCAAAGCAGTCTTGAGAGGAAAGTTTATTTTCATAAATGCCTATATCCAAAAGTCAAAAAGATCACAAATAGACAACCTAATGAATCAACTCAAAGAACTGGAAAATGAAGAACACACCAACCCCAAACTCAGCACAAGAAGGGAAATTAATAAGATCAAATCACAACTAAATGAAATTGACAACAGAGAAACTATACGGAAGATTAATAAAACAAAAAGTTGGTTCTTTGAAAAAATAAACAAAATTGACACACCTTTGGCTAAACCACTGAAATACAAAAAAGAAAAATCCCTAATAAGCTCCATCAGGAACAACAAAGGAGAAGTTACAATTGATGCCGTGGAGATTTAAGATAAAATTTATGAATATTACAAAAACCTTTATGCACACAAACTGGAAAATGTGGAGGAAATGGACAGATTTTTAGAAATACACAGCTTCCATAGGCTCAACCAGGAAGAAATAGAATTCCTGAACAGACAAATATCAAGGACGGAAATTGAAACAGCAATAAAAAACATTCCAAAAAAGAAAAGTCCTGGACCAGATGGTTTCACACCCAAATTTTACCACACCTACAAAGAAGAACTGGTGCCTATCCTGCACAAATTATTCCACAGCATCAAGAAGGATGCATTCCTCCCCAACACATTTTATGAAGCCAACATAAGCCTGATACCAAAACCAGGAAAGGACCCAACAAAAAAGGAAAACTACAGACCAATATCCCTCATGAATACAGATGCAAAAATTCTCAACAAAATTCTAGCTAACCGAATCCAGGTGCTTATTAAGAAAATAATCCATCATGACCAAGTGGGCTTCATTCCAGAGATGCAGGGATAGTTCAACATACACAAATCTATAAAGGTAACTCACCACATAAACAGAAGCAAAAACAAAAACCATATGATCCTCTCAATAGCCACAGAAAAAGCATTTGACAAAATTCAACACCCTTTTATGATAAGAACGCTTAACAAAATAGGCATAGATGGGGCTTGCCTAAAATGATACAAGCCGTTTATGACAAACCCACAGCCAACATCATACTGAATGGGGAAAAATTGAAAGCATTCCAACTTAGAACTGGAACCAGACAAGGCTGCCCTCTATCTCCACTTCTATTCAACACAGTGCTGGAAGTCTTGGTCACAGCAATCAGGCAAGAGAGTGGAATTAAAGGCATACAAATGGGAACAGAAGAGATCAAACTCTCACTATTTGCCGATGATATGATACTATATCTAGAAAACCCCAAGGCTTCACCCAAGAGGCTACTGGAATTGATAAATGAATTCAGTAAAGTCTCAGGATACAAAACAAATACACACAAATAAGAGGCTTTCATATATGCCAATAGCAGTCATACCGAGAACCTAATCAAAGACTCAATTCCCTTCACAATAGCAACAAAGAAAATAAAGTATCTAGGAATATATTTAACTAAGGAGGCAAAAGACCTCTACAGGGAGAACTATGAAACATTGAGGAAGGAAATAGCAGAGGACATAAACAGGTAGAAAACCATACTATGCTTGTGGGTCGGCAGAATCAACATTGTTAAGATGTCTATACTACCCAAAGTGATCTACAGATTCAATGCAATCCCTATTAAAATACCAACATCATTCTTCACAGATGTAGAAAAATTAATATCATGCTTTGTATGGAACCAAAGAAGACCCCGCATAGCAAAAACAATTCTAGGCAATAAAGACAAAATGGGAGGTATCAACTTACCAGACTTCAAACTTTATTATAAGGCTGTAGTAATCAAAACACATAGGTACTGGCACAAAAATAGAGCCATTGACCAGTGGAACAGAACTGAGAACAAAGATTAAAACCATCCTCATGTAGCCACCTAATCTTTGACAAAGCAAACAAAAACATACACTGGGGAAAAGAATCCTTATTCAATAAATGGTGCTGGGAGAACTGGACAGCCACATGTAGAAGACTGAACCAGGATCCACACCTTTCACCTCTCACAAAAATCAACTCACGCTGGGTAACAGATTTAAACCTAAGGAGTGAAACTATTAGAATTCTAGAGGAAGATATTGGAAACACTCTTCTAGACATTGGCCTAGGCAAAGAATTGATGAAGAAGACCCCAAAGGCAATCACAGCAACAACCAAAATAAATAAATGGGACCTGATCAAATTGAAAAGGTTCTGCACAGCCAAAGAAACTGTCACAACAGCAAATAGACAACCTACAGAATGGGAGAAAATTTTTGCATGCTGCAAATCTGATAAAGGGCTGATAACCAGAATCTACTTAGAACTTGGGAAAATCAACAAGAAAAAATCAAACGACCCTATCAAAAAGTGGGCAAAGGTCATGAACAGAAACTTTTCAAAAGAAGACAGAATAATGGCCAAAAAACATATGAAAAAATGCTCAACATCTCTAATCATCAGGGAAATGCAAATCAAAACCACAATGAGATATCACTTATCTCAAGTGAGACTGGCCTTTATCAAAAAGTCCCAAAATAATAAATGTTGGTGTGGACGTGGAGAGACAGGAACACTCATGCACTGTTGGTGGGACTGCAAACTAGTGCAACCTCTGTGGAAAGCAATATGGAGATACCTTAAAGAGATACAAGTAGAAGTAGAATTCGATCCAGCAATCCCATTACTGCACATCTAGCCAAAAAAACAAATGATACTTTATAAGAAAGACACCTGCACCCTAATGTTTATAGCAGCACAATTCACAGTTGCAAAGATGTGGAAACAACCCAACAGTCCATCAATACATAAGTGGATTAATAAAATGTGTTACATGTATACCATGGAGTACTATTCAGTTTTAAGAAACAATGGTGATACAGCACCTCTTGTATTCTCCTGGAAAGCACCGGAACACATTCTACTAAGTGAATTATCACAAGAATGGAAAAACAAGCACCACATGTACTCACCATCAAATTGGTATTAACTGATCAACACATAAGTGCACATATAGGAATAACATCTATTGGTTGTTGGGCAGTGGGAGGGGGGTGGGGGGAAGAGTGAGGAGGATACGGGTATATGCATACACAAAGAGTGCAATGCACACCACCTGAAGGATGGACATATTTGAAACTCGGACTTAGGTGGGTGGGGGGGCAAGGGCAACATTTGTAACCTAAACATCTGTACCCCCATAGTATGATGAGAAAAAAATAATAATAATGACTTTAGAACCTTTAAGAGAAGAAAGGCTGAATCTATTTATAAGTACATAGAGACAAAATACAAACAATGTACATTTAAAAGGTTATGATATATATTTAATATAGTACCAAAGTTATTTTAAAGGAAATTCAAGAAAAAAAATGTTCTTTATCACTGAAATGATTATATTGATTTTTATACCCATATACATGAATGTGCATATATGACTACACATGGTATACATATTTCAATGCATAATCATTAATATAATGTAATGTAAATATATAAAATCCTGTTGATATAAATAAATACTATTACTTTAAGTTCATATATAATGTGATAGATACTTAATTTTATATGAAGTAATATAGTGCCAAGTGAGTGAAGATTAGGGAAATAAATTATGGTAATTTCTTAAGGAAAACCAGATAACAGCATAGTTATTAAGTAAATATCAGCTTTGGTGAGGGAAGGCTTCATTTTAGTATTCATTTGCTTTAATGGGGGAGATTTTTGAGAGAGTTTCGTGGTTGTTAAGCTACTTAGGCTATTTTTCAGAAGGCGTATGGCAGGTAGTGGTTGCAATAAGGTCAGAAGGAAATAGGGTGATATTAAAAAGATATTTTGAACCAGATGGGCCAATTACATATAAGACGCAAATTGGTAAGAGAGTCACAATTACTGAAGATAAATATGTGACTTTAATCTATTTCTATAGTTTCGTTTTAAGATCTTGATGACTTATGATATATAGGAGTATTCCTGCAGCACTTGTTCAAATACTATTGAATCAAAGATCAGGAAAATATAAAATGAATTTATTATATTTGCAGTAAAACAAGGTCATTATCATTCAGCAGTCTTTGGGACATATAGCAATTCAAAGTTGAACTCCTTTTCTCAAAATTTTCTCAAAATATTGAAGATTAAAAACATCAATTCATTAATTGTACCTATAATAATAAAGTAGATTAGAAAGAAATGTTATATCTGCCTATAAAAAAGTAAACATTACAGGAATCAATACATAATATATGTTTATGTTGCTATACATCTTTGGGCCATAAAACTATTTTATCTCATTATAAACTAAAATGATATGTCTGTTCCATTTTTTTCAATGCTTTACTTGACTCTCTTCCTTCCCCTTGTCTCTTTCAGTTTTTTAATTTTTTTCTACTAATAAAATAAATCAAATCTGTTTTTAAACATAAAATTGGAAAACACAATATTTTTTCCTGAAACAATTATTTTCCATTTTGAAATTAAACTAATAAGATAAACTCAAGTATAAGCTCCTAAGACTGGTTCTCCGCAGCTTTCATAGGTTCTTGTTTTGTGTGTACAGCCCACACACAGTAGGTTGCATGTGCTTCAGGGGAGAATCTGGTTTTTCTTGCTCTTCTCAATAGAACGCTATTCCCAAGAGATGAGACTCTATAATATCTTTAGCGATTTGTTCTAGAGGAATTACTGGCCTTCCTTAGTAATAGAGTAAATATTTAAGAGACCTAATTTAATTTCAGAAAATTCTCCTCTTGCTGAACTGAATCCCTCTAAAAGTAGCCTAAGAGCATTTCCTCTTGTTCTCTGTGGAAAATGTAGCATGGTACTAAATATAAAATATATATACACACACACACACATATATATGTGTATGTATGTCAATCCACAACTTGGAGACACAAATGCAGACTTTGGACACATCACTTTACCAATTGTTCATATATATATATCTGGGAAAGAGAATTAATAGAAAGACTTATATTAATATTTTGTTACGCCCCAAAGGAATGAAAGAAACATTTTCAAAGCAGTTTGTTCATATCTAAAGGAAAAAAGAAACTGTATTTTGAAATTTAAACTCCATGACAAGTTTCACCTTAGTCAAAGATACTGCTATTTTAATTTTGTCTTTCCATTCGATTCAAATTTCACAGCTCTCATTATTTGCCTAATTATTATTGTAATTTTTGGCATCAACCTCTACTTTATATTAATTCTGTTTATATTAATTCTGATACATTTTCTAACTTTAAACTGTCAGGACTTCCCTTAAGACTTTTCTTCTTCTTAATAGACAGCCTTGTTACTTACTAGACTGAAACTCCAGAATCTGTCAAAAGGAAGACTAATCTGAGTAAAATAATTATGTTAATATATTTCCATGATGGTGTGATAATAGAACATGACAGACAAAACTTTATGATAAAATACATGATAATATATTTCATGCAACATCAATAGAGTGATTATTTTTTAATAGCTGCAAGGAAAGTTCAGCTATCAACATGCTTCCACATTATTAATAAGAAATAAGTTTCAGATTTTTCAGCCAAAGCTATGGATTAGGTTCATTGGGTCAATATCTAATAATAATAGCTCTTTTCGCTTTTTCAGAATAGATCAGAATATGTGTTTCTGGTAAAACATGTCACAACAAAAAAGAAATAAATTCAGTATCTTAATTTTGGGAATTACATTTTAATAAAATACACTATTAATGATGAAAGGGTAACTTCCAATATTGCATCTAATCATTTGTACTACTTCCAGATTTCTAGGGTATATTTTCCCTTATTATGACAGAACTAAAAATATTTAAGTCACGAAAACAGCAACGACAACAAAAACAACATACAATGCTAAAGAATTGATAAGAAGCACTGCTAGGACAGACTTATCCTGCTTTTGAGGAAGTTGATGTGAAGTGAGCACAGAGTAAGGGACCCAAAAGCACATTCATTGCCGGTGGTAATTTAGGAAATTCAGTTATTCTTTACTCCTTGGGTGCTTGTTTCTTCCAGATGTTTCTCATGCAGTAATGGCAAAGCAAACTGATACTGTTTAGGTTCAAATTACTTTAGTGGCTGCAAAGAGCCAGTGAGCTGTGGGGAGGAGTGAGGGTGTTTGATGTTTATTACAGGACTTACTGACCAAGTAAGAAATTTTCTTTTATTAAATTGTTTTCATCTAGTTAATTTTTTTACTGATCCCTGGCATGATCTCATTTTTTTTCTTTTGCAATTGCAACCTTTATTATTTTTTTAATCCTGGATAATAGAAACCCCCCAAATACAAACTAAGCCTATGTCAACTTACATTGGGAGCTGCTTAGGTTTGGCAGTATACATACCACAAAACTGTAAATTTTCACTAGGGCTGGCTAAATATTACACATTTCCAGTATATTTAGTTCTCCTTTGACTTCACTTAAATAGATATTGATCTTTCAGATTGCCAAGGCAATGTTAATAATAATAGCTAGCCTTTCCTGAGTATGAACCATGTGTCAGACACTGTTCTAAAAGCTTTATATAAATTAATTTCAACTAATCTTCACAAGACACTATTAGGAAGGTCCCATTAGCAACCTCATTTCATGCATGAGAAAACTGTACAGGGAGTGAAGTAACTTAACATCTGAAATGACAACATTGCCTCAGTCCTTCTATATCAGTGATCATGGGCATTAGAGGTAATATTCCAGTATCTCTAAGAGCCTATGACTATTTTTCCTATAGCAGCCATACAAATTAAATTATCATCCATAATGCAAGACGCTTACTCTTAAGAAACAGTTACACAAAAATACATCTGTATTTATCAAAAATGGTGGTGCATTTACCAAGTTCAGGATTCAGTGGTATGGAGAGGGTCACAGAGATAAAAATGATCTTTGTCCTCACAGAGTTTACAATACAGTATAAAACAAGTTACCCAAATTTTAAAAAAAAGTCAGAGACACAGAGAAGGTCAAAGTGCTATGTATAATGTCTAAGAAAGAAGATTCTATTTCTGGCTATAGAGATCAGAAAAGTCTACACCCTTGATAACATAATAACAGCTAAATTAGTAAGCACAACAAAAAAAGTGTAAGAGACTACTTTATGGTTTTGTTCGTTTGCATGGTTGGTTACTTACTAACCTGGAGAGGCAGAACCTGTACGGGAGCTATCATTTTCAAATCGTTACCAGTTCGTGCTGCACTTTGGGTTGGCTTTATGGGATGAGTATCTTCTTTAGATGGGAAAATAATAACTTAAGAAGCCTCTTTATCTAAATATAAAAAGAATCAACTCCTATTGTTCCTGGGAAAAGCATTAATCTGAATAACTTGAATACTTCTTTGGGAGAAGTCCCTCATAGTTCTCTATTAATTTAATATTTGACTATTGCTTCTTCACGTGTGTGCGTCTATTAAGAAGTTACTCTGAAAAACCTAAGCTGAGGCCCCCTAAGACTTTACACTAGATCTTTAGAAAGATATTTGTTGAAAGAAAGACTTTTTTTAAATAAATGGTCTGGGCTCAAGTAAGACCAATCAGCACTATAAAATCATTGTTTTAAACGTGGTGCTATTTAAGATCAGCCAAACTATTAAAATATTAATACATTTTTTGGAAAAATGTGCAGATGTAATTTTCCTACAAGAGACACAATACAATAATACATTTTTGTAGGAGGGATAAAGGGTTTAAAGTGTCAGTGAGCCAAAGAAGAATTAAATCCTGTGGCCAGAAGTAGGAGTGAGGAATCAAGGCCAGACCCTGAAGATTGGAAGAAATAGACTTCCAAGAAGTAGACCCTACCTTTGAAATATATTCTTGGAGGACTCGCAGCAGTGGTGAGTTTGGGACACTTAGCAAATGCGGGTAGGCCAGGAGCAAACACAGAAGCACCTTTATAACAGACCCTGTAGATGGAAGATCTCTGTTTTCCATGGGAACCAACTCTACTACAGCTACACATTATCATTGCATTGTACTTCTTTTTCCAATTATACCTAAACTTTTAGAATAGGCTTACTGAAAATCTGCAGTTGTATGTTCCTTGTACTTGGGAAAATTGAGGAATGGGGATGGCCACACACCAGATGAAGTGCTATGGGCAGAACAGTGCAGAGTGCTAGTGCCAGAGGAGAAGGGTAGCAGGAGTCGGTCATCAGCACTGCTCAGCCTGCCTTGGGGCTCTCCTGAGGTCTAGGAACTGAAGAGGCAATAGTGCTATCACCTTGTTTTGAGGCTCCTTTGGAGTGCATGAGTGATAGCTCCTCCTGGAGAGGCTTTCAGGAGTAAGACCACCTTAGATGGACTTAATTTTTGTGTAGGCAAGTAGGGATTCAAAAGCTATTATTGCTGAACAATTCAATTTTAAAAAATGAATGTAGAAATCTTTAGGTGAGCAGAGTTGCTTCTATATTGCTTCTATGTAAGCCATTGACTGAAGCTAGAGTCCCTAAAGCATAAAAGTCCTCAAATAGAAACAGAATTTGTCATTATAACAAAAATGCTATTTACCAAGCTGTTGCTAAGCATATGTCAAGCCCTTTAGAAAATACTGGCTAACTGGCCACTGTGCCATTGTGACTAACGTGAATGACACTTTTTTAAAAGATTAATTTCTATATGTAATTCTAGAAGATTCTAGCAAGCGAATTGCTTTTTGTGCCTTCAGACCATCCATAATAATTAATATGGACTAAGACACTAAATGTATTTGTCTATGTATTTGAAAATATATATACACACACACAAGTGTTATCTCCTAACATGATATTTAATTTCCTGTAGGCAAAGATTATGCACAGGATATTTTCAGTAGGCCTATGGACTCTAGACCCTCTCTAAGATCTCTCCATTTGAAAATTGAATTCTTATTAAATCCAATAGATAACATTTCAGCAAGTATCAGAAAATAGACTATATGGTTCAGAGAGTAGAGTTAGAAGATATTTTTATGGCACAACAACCAGGGAATGGACTAGATCTGAAAAAAATTTATCACTACAGATCAGCTTTCCTTAGAAATGGCTGCTTTCCAGGGCTTTTCCCATTTTAGCCAATGGATTTGTATTATATTTTGTCTGTGTTTTCCAAAGCTCGTTCCTTAGCAACAGATTCAAGGACTCCTTTGGTAAAAATAACTATTTTCAGATTTGAGTCAGTAGTAAAAATTCATGTTTTTGGTCAGGAATATCATGAGTTTACATAGTTTTGGACATTCTTAATGATAAACCAGAAGATTCTCAAGTGTAGTAGATGGATGAGTGATGTAAAGAAATTCAAACCACTTGTCTGAGGTGTGGATTATCTTATGGATTTCTGTATATTTAATAAATTTATATCAAGCTTTCAGCATTCAAATATCATTAATCATGGCTGGTATTACAGTCATAAGAGTCTTACCCAGGGCTGGCCCACATGAAAAGTAATTTGATTTCCTGATTTATTGATGGAAATCTCTTTGTTATTCAATAAGATAAATTTTTTGTGCCTTCAATTTTTCTATTTAGACACTGTATTATTGTCTCATAAAACAATGTGATGAGATAGTTACTGCCAAAAACAGTAAAAAACGAGTAACTGTTGGTTTTATGTGCACACAATTAGAAAGTAAAATTCCATTAAAGTTAATTACAGAGATTAATTCTTGTTTAGAATCTGTCACAGAGGTCAAATATAATAAATTTTATTATTCAGTGTTAAATGGAGAGATAATAATGAATTTCAAGTGATTTGTTATTGACTTGATTTTCTAAAAACTTTGGAAGTGCCTCAAGTTTTGTGTGCTTCGCAAATGTAAAACATTCGTTTCAAGTCTTTCCCGGGGTTCAAATGCTTCCACTAACCATAGGAAGTACAACTAAAAGGCACAGCATGTAAACCCCTATCTGAGATTTGTGTATTTGCAAATGAGTAGTTACATATAACAAGGAATGTCATATCTTCCTTCACATGGAGAACAGGCATTTATTTAAAAGAGCAGCAAAGTCTAACTGGGAAAAATAAGTTGCATCTGTGACTGCTCTGACCTCCCCCTGCTCTGGTGATCTTGAGCTTGGTCCTCTTTGAGCTTGGCTCTGCTCTGGAAATACTTTGACCTTAGTTCTTGTTGAGGAGTGAACTGACCAGGAGTAAACAAGAGTATAGATTATTCTCTATTCTAATTTAAGCTATTCCAACCAGACACGAAAACAGAATTGTTCCTTTCTTGAAATGCATTCATTTTTGGAAAAGCCCAAATTTTCTTAAATAAAATATATTTGATAGGCAAATAATTGTCTCCCAGAAATGTTCACTTCCTAATCCCCAGAATCTAGAAATATGTTACACAGCAAAGGAGAATTAAGGTAGCACATAGAATTGGGTCTTTCCAATTTCACCACATTCTGTTGTACTTGATAGAAATCTCATTCCAGTTCATTATAAATAATTCAGACAATCTTTTTTAACACATTAACTGATATATAAGTTGTATTTAACTCATACTAGTTTTGACTCTGGGGCCTCTTGCAGCATATATAACTCACAAGTCTCTACCTTGGGAGCCATGTGAACTATTTTTCAAGTTGCATATGACTCACACATAGAAAACAATAAAAAAATAACAAATTTTTTCATTAAAGTAGAAAGGATTATTTTGTTTTTGAAGTTTTTATTCTATTTTATTATAAAACACTGTGGCCCCAAGGAAAAAAATTTTTTCTTGTGTGAGAGTCAATGTGTTTAAAAAAAAAAAAACATATTTTTTCATTTGTATAGAATTAACATTACTCGACATTTCAAGAATACCAGTAACTCATTAAAATTCCATTAATCTTACTAAAGAGCTAATAACATCATTGAATTTTTTCAGTTTCAAAGAAAGATTTTCATGTAGAAAAATATATGTTCTTTAGCCTCAGTTATCTACACACAGTTCTCTAACAGTTCTTTCTGGGGCTGTGGATTTAGGAATTTCTATTGAAAGAGTTTCTTCATGTAAAACAATCTTAGTGTCTATTAATCTCTCTCTTTTCTTCTTACTTTCCCCCTCAAAAGGACTTTCATCCTTCAGTTGTAATTCAAAGTACCATGTATTAGCAGTAATAAATCATAATTTGGGGAGGAGATGTCTATTCTGGTAATAAAAAACTATCAAAAGGCTTAATGGACTGTTTCAATCAGCTTTTGATCTTTAAGACCAGAGGATTTTTCCCCAAAGGTGTTTTCTAGACTGTTTGTTACAGAATTACCTGGGGCCCTTACTGAAATGCAGAACCTGGGTTCTCCTGCATTCCTAATGAACTTAATTGCTAGTCACCAGGCCCTCAATTATACATTTTTACCAAGAATACCAAATGTAATTTACCCAAACCAAACTTTCATTGAAGTTCTTGAAGACAGTGATGGCTTCATGTTTGTCTTTAGATCCTTATGTCTGGAACACAGTCCCAAACTACTGTATAATTAATTAAAGAAAGTTAGCTCTGGCTTCAATAGGAAAATGGGGGAGGAGTAGTGTCCATAGAGAAATGGGGAAGAGAAAACTCAAGTTCTTGTTATTTTACAGGAGCCAAAGAAAGTCACATACATCCCATTTTAATTCATAGTCCTCCAGACTATGTGCATATAGCTCCTTATGGGCCAGTTCTGAGTACTTATGATATATTATGTCATTAAACATGAAATGTCCAATTTTGAATCAGAAGTTTAGTCTCAAACAAGAAGCAGTACAATTAATCAAAGCATGGGCCTAAACTATTGACACAGGTTTGCCATCATAATGGTAGCTTGTTTATGCCAGCAACAAAGAATACTGAAGAGTGAGTGGCTGTGAAAATGGCAAAAGGCATTTTCCACAGCTTGTTGAGAACTGAATATTTTTCCTTGCAAGAAGTGGTCCAAAGTCTGGAAGAAGTGGTAGTCAGTTGCTGCAAGGTCTGGTGAATACTGTGGATGACAGTTTCCAAGTCCAGCCTCTGTAGTTACAGCAGCATAGTTTGTGCAACATGTGGTCTTGCAAGAGGATTGGCCTGTCTCTGTTGGCCAATTTCAGCTGCTTAATCACAAGCATCCTCATTGTTTCATCCAACCGGTTGCAGTAGACATCTGCTGTAATCAATTGACCAGGTTTCAGGAAGCTGGAGTAGATAATACCTGCACCACCAAACAGACACCATTAGCTTTTTTTGATGAATATTCGGTTTGGGATTGTGTTTTAGCACTTCGTCTTTATCCAACCATTGTGCCGAATGTTTGCAATTGTCAAAAAGAATCTATTTTTCATCACACGTAACACAACAGTGTAGAAATGGTTCACCTTTATGTTATGACAGCAAAGAAAGGCAAGCTTTGAGAGTATTTCTCTTATGATGCTCATTTAATTCATGCAGTACCCATCTATCCAGCTTCTTTACTTTGCCAATTTGTTTCAAATGGTCCAATGCTGTTGGAATAGTAACGTCAAACCTTGCTGCCAATTCGCACATAGGTTGAGATGGATTCACTTCCACTGTAGCTTTCAGCTCATCACTATCCACATTGGTGTCAGGTCACCCACATGGCTCACTTTCAAAATTAAAATCACCAGAATGGAACTTCTCAAACCATCCATGTACTGTGTGTTCATTAGACACATCCGTCCCAAACACTTTGAGGATATTTCGAGCTGTCTGCTCTGCATTGGTTCTATGATGGAACTCATATTCAAAAATAACATGAATTTTTTACTTTTCCATGCTTTCAAAAAAATTGCTCTTAAAAAAAAATGCGAAAAATAATCACAAGCCAGAGCATGCATCTGAAAGAATGAAGATGTACCTTCACAATATGAAGAAAAAAACAAGAAGTGTCAAAGTGAAATGTCAGATATATCAACTGTCAAACTTAGTCCTTAAGGAAATCAGACATTTCATACTTAATGGCTAATACAAAACTCTGTGGGCTAAAGCGACATATTCTAATCTGCTCTTCAAGGTAACTCAGTATTATACCAGTTTTATAGAGGAAATAATTGAGATTCGTTCGGAGATTAAATGACTCAAAGATGTTGTACCTAAATAATGATGCTGAAAGTAGAAATCAGCTATTTTGAATTTCAGTTTGCTTTTTTTCCCCTCTAATTTTGCTGCTTTTCTCACTCTTACAAGCTGCTTTTTATTTCCCTGATGCATACCTAAATGTAAATTTATTCATTTTTGCATAGACGGAAAATCTTCAGAACTAGAACATAATGCACAATGTTAAAATATTACAGTAAATATTTATATATTATCTTATGCATTTAATTTATATTTATATTTTCAATACATCTAAAATGAGCACATTGGAAAGTAATAGTTCTTTAAATTGATATTATGATAATTATATTAATATTTATATAAGGCAACTTCTGGGCATAATATTATTCAGGATAAAACAAAATATTTCTCCTTAAAAAATTACAGGAGGCTTCATAGTCTTGTGAAAATAATGGATATTGCTCTATGTTGAAAAACTGCTCCATACATCTTATTTATTCCTTTGCACACTGTGTTAGTTTCCTAGGGCTATGATTACAAAATATCACAAACTGGGTGGGTTAAAATAACAGAAGCATCTTGTTTCACATTTCTAGAAGCTTGAAATCAAGGTGTCGGCAGGGCCACAATTCCTCTGAAACCTTCAGGAGGATCGTTCCTTGCCTCTTTCTAGCTTCTGGTTTATCAGCAATCTTTTGCATTTCTTGGCTTGTAGCTGCCTAACTCCAGTCTCTGCCTTCACCCTGGCATGGTGCTCTCCCTGTGTGTGTGTCTCTTCCCTCGACCATCTTCTCATAAGGACACCACCCAACTCCAGTATGGCTTCAACTTACCTGCTTCCAGCTACAGTGATCAATTTCCAAATAAAGTCACATTCTGAGGTACTAGGAATTATAACCACTACACAGCTTTTTATTTTTCTTTTTCTTTTTTTTGGAGGGGGTTACAATTCAACCCAAAACAATCATTGAAAAATAGTAACAACAACAACTTCAATGGCAATTCCAGCAATGGTTTTCCAATGCTGTTATTGATTCTTCAGAAGTATGTTTTAGTCATTTCTACTCTTAGTTATTGCTTCTACTTTCACTTGGCTAAATTCATCAGCAGCATACAGGGAAAGTATTTCCATGTACTTGGAGTTATATTTGAAATCCAACAGAAACGACAAGTTCTTGTATTTTTTTAAACTTATGTGTAATCAGCGGTATACTTAGAAATAAGTCAGTGTTTTAATTAGCTAGAAAAGACTGTGTTCATACTATATTTCAACACCTAATCAAGTAAGTGCTGCACTTTATGGCCAAGAAATATAAGTACACTTTTGATGAGGACAAATTCAATTTTACAGATAATGCCTATATATTTTGTACTTGCATTTTATAAAGGAAACTTGAACCAAAAATGTGGAATGTAGAAAGTGAAAGAAGGCTCTAATTCCAGTTATCTCAATCTGACTGTCCCACCTGCACCTTCCCTCCAGCCAACCTGACCTATTTATTTCCATATTTGCTATTCCTATTCTCACATTTGTTCCCAGCCATCCCCCATCAGGAATGTGCTTCCCCATCCCCATGCTGTTCTTTCTTTTCCTTCACTGCCCAGTTTCAATGACATCTTCTCTGTAAACATTTCTGCCTCTGAGAATCAGTTTCCTCCCATACTTGTATCTCACTAATAATCACAGTACTCAGGAATGTCACATGTAGATTTCTAGAAATATTTGTGCTTATTCATACCAAGCTTTAGTGTGCCTGATTCCAATACAGCATTTTGGGTAAGAACATAGGCTCTGCAATCGGACAGACTTAGGATCCATTTCATGACTGACTTGTGTGACAATGGACAAATTATTTAATCACTTCAAGGCTCAGTTTGCTCTTATACGAAACAGAGATAATAAAGTAATTAACTTTATAGGGCTAATTTAAGGATTAAATACTACACATGTGCTTAATGCTAAAAAATTACTAACTTGAAACTGTTGGGAATTAGAAATTATATGCAGAACTATAAATATTTAGTGTATCTCTGTTAAATACTGGCACAAACTGTCATAGACGTTTTTCTTTACCATAAAATTTTTATGTAAAAAATAATTATGCATTTAATTTGTTTCCAGTTGTTCTTTGAATAGAATAAATGTTTCTCTCCTTTTTGACAGACAATATGGGTAAAAGTCACAGATGAGGAAGCACTGAAAAATGAATAAATTCATTAGAATTTTGTTATTGTAATTTGAGCAATGGATTTTTTAAAAATGTTGGAAATGATGTGGAAATTTTATAGTTAATACAAACTTTCCTCACCTTAGGCAATCAAGAGGGCTTCCTTCTGTTGCAGGTCACTACAGCATGGTCTCAATATTGGCTTGTGCATTAGTTCAGGCAATACTTATAAAAGTGTACAGAAAAGTTTGTGATATTAGTGTGAAGGAGCTATAAATGAAATATTTATAAAACATTTCTGGGGGAAATTATTAGGGATGGAAAGGATGTAAGCTAGCAGGAAATACAGTATAGCGTAAATATAATTGAATTTAAAGTCCACGTTGGATCTCAAATCTACGTCTGCCACTTAAAAGATGCCTGACTCCAGTAAATTATGTCTTTTCTCTGGAACTCATTCTTCATCTATATCATGAGTACACTGGCTTTAATCACTGTGGGTAAGTATGTAGCATTCAGTGTTTTGACCTGCAAAATGTCTTTTCAAAACAGTAGTTATCCTTCAAGACACCCTTCCTACTGAGCCAGGACCTGGTCCTACCATCTTTCTTAATATTATACTTAAGACAACCTCTATTATTATTTTTATTGTTGTTAGGTAGTACAAATTATTTTATTAGCCACCCTAAGCATGGATGAATTCTAAAGACTTTATTACTTTTAAACTTCCGTATTTTTATAAGACACATACAGTCATGTATTGCTTAATGATGGAGACACGTTCTGAGAAATGCATCATTAGGCAATTTCCTTGTCTTCCTAACATGGAACCTACAGCCTCGAGGCCACATGTGTCCTTCCAGATCCCCAGGTGCGGCCCCTCGACTGAATCCAAACTTCACAGAATAAATCCCTTTGTTCTGTAAAATTTGGATTCAGTCAAAAGGATGCACTCAAGGATCTAGAAGGCCACATGTGGCCCCAAGGCCACAGGTTCCCCACTCCTGGTTGCGCCTAGGTTACAAATCTGTATATCATGTTACTATACTGAGTACTGTAGGCAATTGTAACACAATGGTAAGTGTTTGTGTACGTAAACATATCCAAACAAAGGAAAGATACAGGAAAAATACGGTATTATAATTTTATGGGATCACCCTTGCAATGATATGCAATACATTGTTGACTGAAGATCATTGTGTAGTACATGACTACCATATATTAAAATTGCACTATTATAATCTGACCTTAGATTTCTGATGTGAATATTTTATATTTAAAGATCCATTAAATATTCATTACCAGAAAAAACATTTGTATATAATTTTTATATACTACCTTAAAAATAAGAAATACGCCACGATACAACATGAACATCTGAATTCTAACACTGACAGCTAGGGCTCTCTCCTTCACTCATTACAAACTCCAGCTGACAGGTACACTTTCATCACAATTCAGCTTACAGCATAACTTCTCCATGACACTTTAAAAGATTAAGTCAAGTAAAGAATTTTAAAGATCGGAAAGCATGTAATAAGATAACAGAAGACAGATCACACAATTAAAAGACATGAAATCTCAGGTTCAATAAAAGTAAAATCAAGTCTATGCTTTTTACAAAAGATATACTTGATCAAAATTGACAAAAAGATAAGAATTACATGATGGTTTTTGATTCCTGCACTTTGCCTGACAAGGTACACTAAGTGATCATCTAACTGAAACCACTTACCAATGTTGTATAAAATTTAGGAAAGCATAGTTTTTAATTTATCCATGTAATGTTAAAATAATAATCATCACCATCATCATCAACAGGCCAAAACCTAACTGAAGGTCCAAACCAAGAATAAAGCACTGATGATAACTTTCATCTTTAGGGTAATTGTTAGACCTTGCAGACTTCAATTTATGTCTTCATAGGCTTGTGTAACTTGAAACATAAGAGACAAATCCAGGAGTCTTCTTCCAGAAGAAATCCACTCTATAAACCTAGGCCATCAAATGTCTATAAACACAGTATAAAGATTAATTAGATACACATGCCTTGCTGCTAAGAAAGAGTAATAATCATGAGCCTTCCGTCAAATGGTTTTTATTTATAGTGGTCCTTGACACACCATTCACTTAGGGACCTGGAAGGCGAAGACACAATCTTTGGAGGAAGCCATATCCATTTCAGGATTCAGAAAATTGCCATAAATGAAACTTAAAAAAATATGGTATCACGTTAAAAAAACAAAACAAAACAAAAAACGAGAACACTAAGAGAAGTGAAAGGTAAAAAAGAGCCAATGAAAACAACTGTCAGCAAATCAGACCCATGAAGACTTAGGATATAGGAATTATCTAGGAGGCAAAATACAAATAAAAACCACAGATAATAATACATTACCAAACAGATCTGATAAAGAACAAATTTCTAGAATTTCTAGAATTTAAAAATTCAAAACCTATCATTAGAACAACTATAGAAAGAAGATCTGAACTGAAAGAAATTATATAGAATGTACACAGATCGACATGAAGGCACCACGTATGAAAGACAGATTGAGTGTCATGGAGGAAACAGTGAGAATCCATCTATATTTTCTAGATATCCATAGACGTCTGAGTCTGATTAGGAAACATAAGTACAGTCAAACTGGTGAGTTGGAAAAGAGGTTAAGAATGACAACGCACACATTTTTGCCCATGGTGAAAGGAAACAACATGTTATATTTTAGTATCCCAGGGTTAGTATTAATGACTATGTGGAGCACATCCACCCTAGGCCTAGAATGCGCAGGAAGGGGAGGGCGACAGAGCCCAGAGAGGACAGCCATGAAGGAAGGGCTGCCCAACAGGAGCTGGGAACTTTAGGAACTGATGATCAGCCTGGCAATGAGGGAGCTATGGAAGTAAGAGCCCAAAGTCATTCTCCTCCCTTGCTTGGATCTGCTAGCTGTGCCTTTTTTATGGAAAGAGGAGATGACAAAAGCTCAACAAAAGATACCCAAAACAATATAAACCAGGGGTTCCAGAAGAAACTAAGAATGACAATAAAGCAGAGATGAAATGTAAAGAGATAATGTCTGAGAGTTTTCCAAAACAGATGAAACACCAAATTATCTAATACAAGAGTCCAGAAAATTCAAATAAGGCTAAATAAGAAGAAAACAATATTTGGCAAACTTATGAAGAAAGAGCAGAACACACAATAAAAGGAATACAATTCAAATACAACTAGACAGGATTAAAAATCAATAGTACAAAGATATCTGGAAATCACAAGCATTTGGAAACCAAATAACAGATTCCTAACTGACCCATGAGTCAAAGAAGAAGTCAAAAGGAAAATTAGAAGATATATTCAACTGAAAGAAAATTAAAACAAATGTAACAAAATTTGGGAGAATACTGCTAAAGCAGTTCTTAGCAAAAATTTTACAGCACTAAATATCTGTATTAGAAAATGGGAAAAAAAAATCTCAATTCAAAGACTTCAGCTTCTCTTTAAGAAATGAGAAAACAAGAGGAAATTAAACCTGAAGTAAGCAGAATAAAGGAAATAATAAATACTAAAGGAGATATCAGTAAAATAGAACATATATTTAAAAACTCAAGAAAATCCATGAATCGAAAGCTGGTACTTTGAAAATATCAATAATATAGGTAAAACTCTAACCGAAAAGTTCAGAAAAAATAGAGAAAAGACACAAGTTACCAATGTCAGCATTGACAAATTGCTATAACTATAGACACTGCATATATTAAAAAGATGATAAGATAATTTTATGAAGATTATGAAATGCATTAAGACATTATAAATAAACATTCAAACCCAGCAAGAAAACAGAATTCCTGATAAATTGTAGCTACATTCAGAGATTATATGAATAAGTCATGTACACAAAGAATAAATGCTCGATGTTTATAATTTGATGACTAAAATAGGTGAGTTGTACAAGTTAAAATATATACAGAAATAATTTTTCAAGTATGTGCCATTATGGAGATGTAAGCAAATAGTGTTTCAATGACTCTTTAATTTGGTAGTAAAGTAGAGAACCTCTGTCAATCATGAGAACAATCAGGGCTTTGAATGTATAGGAACATGTGTTTGATTCATGACTCCACTGGTTTCTAACAATTATCCAGAAATTATTAACCCATATATAGATAACTCTCACATAATACTTCTATGAAATAAAATGAAGTGATATATGTGATGATGGATAGCATTATTCTTTAAGTAAAATTTCTCTTAGTTTAATAAGAAATAACAGCGGGATATGTAGAACCTTCCCAATTCCATCTCTCCTTGACCCACTCAACCAATAGAGGAAAACATCTAGAGTCATAAAACATCAACACATGGGAAAAAGCCTGGCTTCAGCCAGAATTGAATTCATCAACATCAGCGCAATGTAGAGAAGGCAGGAAATAACCACAGAAGGGCATCAGACACTGTAAATGGAAAGAGTGCATGTTAGATGTCCCAAGCATTCTGTGCATAAGGGAGATGGAAGCTTTGAGCTGTAGTTCTACCAAGTTTTCTAGTAAAGGCTTGTGTTATTGACTGTTTGTGAGCTGAATATTTGTGTCATATGTTGAAACATCAACCCCCAATGTGACTACATTGGGAGATAGAGCCCTTATGGAGGTAATTAAGATTGAATGAGGTCATAAGGGAGGGGCCCTGATCCTATAAAATTAGTGTCCTTCCTTATAAGAAAAACCATGAGAGCACCATGCCAACCTCTGCTATATGAGAATGCAGGGAGAAGACAGCCTTCTGCAAGACACGAAGAGAGCCCTCACCAGAACTGGACGATGCTGGCACCTGATCTTGGAATTCTACCCTTCAAAACTGTGAGAAAATAAATTTCTGTCCTTTAAGCCATCCAGTCTATGGTATTTTGTTATGGCAGCTCAAGCTAAGACATCTATAGTTTTTATTTTCACTCCATTAAGCAGTGCCTGGTGAATGTAGGTTACATATTAAAGAACCTTTTGCAGAACAAAAACACAAAATGTGCATGAGCTGATAGGCCCTGAAGTTTGGATTAGCACATAGGTTGGCATGGAGGGGGTGTGAGTTGGACTTGTGTGTGATTTGCCTAATGACCTTAAATTCTGCTTCTATCTTCATCCTTTAAGATTATTGATTAAGCTGGAGTGGTCCTCCCTTTCAATTCCCTTCAGTCTCTTGCCTATCCTATTCCAATACAGTAAGTAGCCAGTGCATCACCAGAGCCATTGTGGGTGATGGAGAGCAAAATGGTAGATGAATGAAATGCTATTTCAGTGGCTCTTTTCCTTCCATGTTTGCTTGAATCTAATATGGAAGTATAGAGGCTGAATATTCTCAGCAAATGATACAGCAACTCATTTTCATAGAATTTTTAAAAATCAATTTATGTAAGGCATAGAGACTGATAGGCTCAGCTTTTAACAAGATACACACTCACTGGAATTTGGGATAAGAAATTCAAATAACTTTATGCCTATCAAAAATCAACCTGGGGATAAAATTCTATCAGCCTAATCAGTATTCTTGCCTATGAAGTGCTCCTTTTGTTTCTTCATGCCTTTTCCTCTTGCAACCCTATTTTATTCACAAGATAATAAATATATAGCCATGTTGAGTGAGCTTGTTCAGTCTAATAAAATTTCATCACAGTCAAAATGAAGTATCAAGCTAGTTGCACGTTTCTTCCTATTTCCTCACATATATAAGCAAGTTATCAAAAAAATCTCACATCAAAATGCTGAGGTTTTTAAAAAGACCTTGTATTTGATGAAGTTCAGCATTCTTTCTTGATAAAAACTCTTAACAGTTTAGGTATAGAAGGAAAGTTCCTCTACATAATAAAAGCCATTCATGAAAATCGCACAGCTAACATCATCATCAATGAAGAACAACTGAAAGCGTTTCCACTAAAATCTGATACAAGTCAGAAATGCCCACTCTCACAACTCCTATTCGACATAGTACCAGAACTACTGGCAAGAGCAATCAGACAAGAAAAAGAAACAGAAGACATTCAAGTTGGAAAAGAAGAAGTAAAATTCTCTTTGCAGATAACATAATCCTACATGTAGAAAAACCCAATGATTCCACAAAAAAACTATTAGAACTAATAAAAGAATGTAGTAAAGTTTGCCAGGATACAGAATCAACACACAAAAATTATCAGCATTCCTATGCACAAATAATGATATACCTTCAAAAGAAATTTAAAAAAATCCAATTTATGATTTCATCAAAAAATACCAAGGAATAAATTTAACTGAGAATGTCAAGATTTGTACACTAAAAACTATAAAATATCAATGAAAGAAATGGAAAAGACAAATAAGTGGAAACATATTTTGTGGTCATGAATGGTAAGAATTAATATTGTTAAAACGTCCATGATACCCACAGAAATATACAGATTTAATGCAAAATTGTTATCAAAATTCCAATGGCATTCTTCACAAAATAGAAGAAAATCTTAAAATCCACAAGCCTAAATCGCCAAAGCAACAGTGAAAAAGAAAAACAAAATTAGAGATATTACATTTCCTGATCCCAAATTATATTTCAAAGCTATAGTAATCAAAACAGTATGGTACCAACATAAAAAACAGACACATAGGCCAGGCACGGTGGCTCACACCTGTAATCCTAGCACTCTGGGAGGCCGAGGCAGGCGGATTGTTTGAGTTCAGGAGTTCGAAACCAGCCTGAGCTAAAAATAGAAAGAAATTAATCGGACAACTAAAAATATATAGAAAAAATTAGCCGGGCATGGTGGCGCATGCCTGTAGTCCCAGCTACTTGGGAGGCTGAGGCAGAAGGATTGCTTGAGCCAAGGAGTTTGAGGTTGCTGTGAGCTAGGCTGACACCATGGCACTCTAGCCTGGGCAACACAGTGAGACTCTGTCTCACAAAAAAAAAAAAAAAAAAAAAAAAAAAAAAAAAAAAAAAAAAAAAAAAAAAAAAAAAAAAAAAAAAAAAAAAAAAAAAAAAAAAACCAGACACATAGACCAATGGGACAGAATAAAGAGCCTGGAAATAAATTCAAAGATACATGGTCAACTAATTTTTGATAACAGCACCAAGAGGATACAATGGGGAAAGGATATTCTCTGCAATAAATATTGCTGGGAAAAACTGGATTTGCATATGCAAAAGTATATAATCGGCTCCTTATCTTACACAATAAATAAAAATAAACTCAAACTTGATTAACAGACCCAAATGTAAGACATGGAAACATAAAATTCCTAGGAGAGAACATAGGAGAAGTGCTCCTTGACATTGGCTTTGGCAATGATCTTTTGGATACCATCAAAAGCCCAGACTACAAAAGCAAAAATAAATAAATAGGACTACATCAAATTAAAAAGCTTTTGCACAGCAAAGGAAACAATCAACAAAATGAAAACCTATAAACTGATAAAAATACTTGCAAATCACATATCTAATAAGGGGTTATATCCAGAATTTATAAAGAATATCTACAACTCAATAGCAGAAAAACAAATAGCCCAATTAAAAAATGGGTAGGGAATCTGGACAGACCTTCCAAAGAAGGCATAAAATGTCCAACAATATATTAAAAAGTGCTCAACATCACCAATCATCAGAGCAATGCAAATTAAAACCACTAGGATAACAAATGTTGGTGAAAATATGGAGAAAGGGGACCCCTAGTACATTGTTCTTGAGAATATAGATGAAAGACACCATGGAAGTTCCTAAGGAAATTAAAACTAGAACTACTGTATAACCCAGCAATCCTCCTTTTGGGTACATGCCAAAAGGAGATAAAATCACCACCTTGTAAAGATATCTGTACTCTGATGTTCATTAAGCACACACTATTCATTGTAGCCAAGATATGGAAACAATCTAAATGTCCATTGATGAATGAATAGGTAAAATGTGGAATTTTATTCAACCTTAAAAAAGAACATCTCCCCATTTGCTACATCATGGATGGAACTGGAGGACATTATGATAAGTGAAATAAGCCAGATAGAGAAAACAACATTGCATGATCTCACTTATATGTGATATATATATATATATTTATTTTATATATGTGTATTTTGTATATATGCAGTTTATATATAAAATATAGTTGACCCATGAACAATGCAGGGGTTAGGGGTGTCAATTCCATGCACAGTCAAAAATCCACATATAACTTTTGACTCCCCACAAACTTAACTACCAATAGCCTACTATTGACCGAAAGCCTTACCAATAATATAAACAGTTGATTAACACATATTTTGTATGTTATATGTATTATACAAATAACTCAAATATACAGAGGTAGAGAATTTTTAGCTGCTCTTGTAAATCTTTGTAATCTTGATGTTAATCTGCTTTACTATAATAATTTTACTATTGATATTTATCCCATACCATACTATAAACCTCAAATAGACACAATAAAATTTATTTTAAAAATAAAAATAGATTTTAAAAATCAGCCTGGAGATAGAGTTTTATCAGTTTAATCAGGATTCTTGCCTTTGAAGGGCTCCTTTTGTTTCTTCATGCTTTCCCTCTGGCACCTTTATTTCATGCACAAGATGACAAAGATATAGGCATGGTAGGTGAGCTTTTTCAGTCTAATAAAATTCCATCACAGTCCAAATGAAGTGTGAAGCCAGTGAAAGGCTTTTCATCATTTCCTCACTTATATAATCAAGTTATTAAAAAAAAAATCTTACATTAAAATGCTGAGTGTTTTTAAAAGACAGTCCATGGATTACCAAGAAAATAACCAGTTTCTAAAGTTGTTCTCAATTTTAAGATGTGTTCTTTTGGGATACTTGCAATTTATAAACCCCAAAAAGAGAAATATAAGTTATGTTTTTTCTGTACGTAACACTTAATAGTTAGAGAAGCAAAGAGCTTTCAACATATTTAAAAGAAAATATTTATTGAAAAGATAAAAGTATACAAAACCATGACCACCCAGACTGTTGGACATTGCTTGTATGTTGCTGAACCGTTGGTAACTTGGTTCAGATAGCCAACCTTTTTCTCACTTACCAACTTCACTTGAGAGAGTGGCTCATTCATTTAACACCCTATACATCATTTTTAGCCAGAGAATACAGCCAAATGATTTAAAACCACTTGGCAAATTAAAAATCTATCACCTCCACAAAATAGCCATTTACCCTTCATTTAACCACAGCAACTTGTGTCATTTTCTGGCTGGTTTTTCTTACTCTTACTGCGTTCTGTATTTCCAACCTGGTTAACTGGACTCAGGTGTATTTCGAAAGCCAAAATTCTCAGCTATCTTCCCATGCAGGCAGATGTCCAGGAAAATCACAAAAAGGGAAAAATGAAAGGATGGCACTTTCGGTCCTATGAATATGAGCCAGCTCTTAGTGTGAAAATTTAAATTTTCATATTTTGATGGAAATGGTATGCACATTTTGAAGAAAAATTTAGTGTGCCATTCTAAGAGCATCATGGATTGAATTACTTCCTGATGACCACAAAAAGCTTTAGCATATTTTGCTAAAGTATACTTCCTTATGAAGCTTAACAAGAATCAATTGCCTTTGATAAAAATACCTTTAGAGTTCATGATAAACGGGTGTTGGAGTTTGTTTTGCTTGTTTATTGTTGTTAGCCCATATACTCTCAGGTCTACCAAGGGCATTATTATTATCATCATCATTAATATTATCCACAAGTGTTTATTAGCCTGCAGCAAGGGTAGTATGATCTTTCACAATCACTAAGTTTGTGAAGATCAAAAGAGACAATGTTTGTGACCATGCTGGAAACCTAATTAGTGTTTTATAAACGTTAGCTTATTTATGGTTCCTTCTCTCAAAAAGCAAAGAGTTTGTTAGGGTTGTCCAATCAATCCTTGACCACAGTGAGATATTTTTCGATTGTGGGGAAAGAAGGATTCCCAGTGGTGCTAGGGGAATACAACAGGGGAGAGTCATTTAAGTCTGATTAGAAGAAATTACACTTAAAATAAATTTTGAAGGACATGTAAAAGTTAGTTAAATGGCAGGAAAAAATTTATTCAAAACTGATGGAACAAATCCCTGTGGAGGTGAGAGGAAATGTGATCCAGAACACTGGGGGAGCCATTAGGATGTGCCGGCTGGCGTGAAAAACTTATTCATGTGCACAGGCCACAAATGTTCCTGAGTAATTATGACGCCTCCTATGTATGTTAATAAAGGTGTCAAAGAAAATCTGATGAAATTAACTCAAAATTAACATAACTAACTATTGCTGGTTACTAATAGAGACCCTGAATTAGAAAAAAAATGTTTATCTTTTTATACATTTTATAGTAACCGATGTCTTTAAATGTTTATTTTTTCATTCAATAAATACAGCAATTAAGTGAATGCTAAGTACAGTTAGACTCCCAGGGGAAAAAAATTCTTATGTATACATTTGCACTTCATAGTACTCTTGTTTTTATTGTAAACATTTGTTCTTTTACTATTTACTTCAATAGTTCCTTTCTGATGTGAATACTGAAAAGCTTATAAATTTTATCACCACAAATAATAAAAAGAGCATGTTATTATTTATGAATTTGAGTGTTTCTATCACTATAATTTACTCTTAGGAAAACAACTTTATAATGAAGCAACATTAATGATAATATACCAGAGTAATAATATAAAAACAATGTATCTATGTCTACCCACTTGCTTTTAAAGCATATTTCTCAGTGCCCATAAATTATCACAATGCTTAATATATGTGTAATATCAAGTGAATTAAGTGATTAAAGATTCTAGGAGTGATTATTTCTCAAACAATGGTTTAAAAATTGTAAAAATCAAAGTTATACTATTACACCGCTAAAAGGAAAAGGTAAAAGCACATTAGTTTTTTCCAAAGCTTATTAAGGAAAGAAGGAAAATGCAAATTACTAGAATCCAAAGACTAACAGGAATATAAGTACTTTTTTTTTAAGAAACGAAGTCTCGTCATGTTGCCCAGGCTGGACTAACGGACTCAAACTCTTGGGCTCAAGCAATCCTTCCATCTCAGCCTCCCACATATCAGGGACTACACAAGTACACTCTTAAAGAACAATAAATTTTAAAAATAAAACTTATCATTAAGTAATCTGGGGTAAGAGAGTTTTCTTCCTAAAAATTGGCTATAAGATACAGACAGTGCATGTAAAGACAAAAACCATAAAGACTATACATGCTGGAATTATCACAGTTCTCCTTTTTACTATCTCTGTCACCTTGCACAAATCTCAACCTATTTTAAGCATCAATTTTCTCATCTTTATAGTACAGATACTATTCGTGTCTACTTTAGATTTGTGCAAATGAAATAAAATAACAAGTGTGGACCACTTGATATAGTGGCTAGTAATTAATATCATTGTAATTACGATGTTTTTATTACAAAATTCTCCACACTTCATTTATGTGTATAAAAACTAAGAAAATTTAAGCCTTCAAGATATAAATCTAGATGGACGGAGCACCTATTTTCCCATAGGTGCTCATATTAGTAGTTCAAATGGTATAATTTAGGTCTTCTCAATAACATTTATTGTACCATTTATTTTCCCAAAGGCAATATGGATTCTACAGTAGAATCCATTTTCAATAATACTCCACTATGATGGTTAATTTAAGGTGACAGCTTGGCTAGGCTTGGTCAAATACCAGTCAATTGTTGCTATGATTGACAAATGTTTAGTATCATTCAGCACTACCTGAAGGTATCAAAATCAGGAGACTTTGAGTAAAGCAGATTACCTTCCACGATGCGAATGGCCTCATCCAATCAGTTGAGGGCCTTAGGAGAAAAGATGGGGTCCTGAGAAGAGAAAGAAGTTTTGCCTCCAGACTGCCTTTGGACTCAAGACTGCAACACTGACTCCTGCCAGAGCTTTCAGCCCCTTAGCCTGCCCTGTGAATTCTGGACCTGACAGCCCGCATAATCTTGTGAGCTAATGCCTTGAAATATCTCTCTCTTTCTCTCTCTCTCTCTGTCCATAGATAGATAGATGGATAGCTAGACAGACACACACACACACACACACACACACACACACACACACACACACACATTCTATTGGTTCTGTTTCTCTGGAGAACCATGACTATTAACACCCATACAATCTTTTCTAAATTGTTTTCGCTTGAGCCTCAATAACCTAGCAATATTCCTGAAATTATCCATCAAGCCTTTTCAAGCCAATCACCAAAAAAGAGAATACACATATTCTGGAACATAGGGATAAAAAATTATTTTAAATACCAATCTGTTGATAAAACATAAAGAAACTCAAGACCAAGTTTCAAAAGACCTTTTAATACACAGGGGTATTAGCATGACCTGAAAATCTCTTATCACACCTCACTTACCTCAAACTTCTAAAATCACCAAGGCAACCTGACTAACCACGTTCATTGGGACAGCAATGCCAAGGGTTGAATGAGAAAGGCATAATCATTTTATACCTGGTCTTAACTAATCTAAAGTGTTAACCATAATATAGTCACTGGTGCTTGCCACATGCACAGACATAGAAGCAAAATAGCCTCAAATGTTTAGTATTATTCAGCACTACCTGAAGGTCTCAGTATATTTGCTACAAATTATTTTTTCTGTTCAGACTGATGCATAGCACAAGGGAAAAAAGTAATCTTCCCATTTTTAAATGACTTCAAGTAATGGCAACCCTCTTAGCAATCCTAATATTTAACTGATCTAAAGTAATTAACTCCCTAGTGTCAAAAAAGGCACAGGGGTACAGGATCATGAAATCAAAGAATCAAATTATTCACCAGAATTAATATATTCCTACCACAAGAATTTGGGAATTCAAGATATAGCCCTTCTAAAAGGATAGAAATCAAAGAGATGGTTCATTTTTATGTTGCCAATTTTATTTTTTCACACAGCTGCCTCATAGAAATATCTTCATTAGATCCACTAATAATGACTTTAATTTTGTAGCCCTTCTATGATACTAAATAACAAAATGACAGGATTTTAAGAAAAGGCACTGAGTTTCTGAAACTTAACTTACTTTGCGGCTGGCCATAAGTCCTTGTGACTACTTAACTTGATTCTTGGATTTTTCTTTTTTTCTTAACTTCTCTTTGATATATATCTGGGCACTTTGCTATATATATTTTGCAAAGGATATAACAGAAATAGGCATACTTCTTATCACCATGGAAACAACTACTTAATTAAGTGGACTGCATAAATATACATATAAATAATATGTAATCGAGTTAGTTTTTTCTGATACTTCCCTTCGTATAGCACTTAATAGTTTCAAGTGTATTGCAGTGAAACTAGAGAGAGAGAGTAGGACCTTTGTCTTCTTTCATGCTGTATGTCTGGCGTCTGGAACAATACCCACACATAGATGCAGCTCATAAATCCTGATCAAATGATTCAATCAATGAATAATTTCACATGCACTATTTCACACAAATAACTGCCCGTGGCTAAAAGAGAGATCATTTTGTAGACAATAAAACTCAGACTTAAAAAAGTAAAGTTATTTTCCACAATCACGCAATAAGTAAGGGGCAGAACTGAACATAGAACCTAGGGTCTTTGAATTCCCATCTAGTGCAATTAGTGCGGCTTATAAATGCCAAAGGAAATTATTGTGGAAAGAAGTCAATGTCGTACAATATTTCAGACACTCAATACCAAAAAATTTCTGGTTTTAAGGTAAAATTAAGGACAAGTTCTTTTCCCTCGAACAGGGTGGGTTTTTTAATGGAGAACACAGACTTATCAGATGTGAACTAAACAAAAGTATGCTGGAATGTAATGTTGAAACCTAGCAACTGCCTTACTTAAGAAGAAAAATGGATGGTCTCAAACTCACAGAAACTAAGAGTCACAATCTTCATAATTTCAGGTAAAATGCCACGCTAATATGCATGGGTATTTCTGTGTGTGAGAGTGAGCGAAGACAGAAAAAGAGAGAGAGAAACAGAGAGAAATATGGGGGAGGGAGAGAGAATGTGGCTGAAAGTGCAATCTTGCACCCCTCAGATTAGAAATAAGCACTGCACCCACATTGGTGGGAGAGGAACAGTAATTCCGTCATCACAGTCCCTCTGGTATAACAATCTGCCCTGGAGAGAATGTCACAGAACACTCTACTGTGATCTAGAACAGAGTACTGATGTACAGTGATACTTTCACAAATAAGCCCTCAGTCTTCTGAAAATACATCCTTGAACCCAACTGCATTCACAGTCCAAAAAACAGTACATGTGCCAAAATTCAAATAAGTCCACTATAATAAAGTTACATCATCTTGCTTGTAACCTTGGGCCTGCCTAAAGGTTTTAGCTATTATGGATAGTCTTGTGAGTAAACGGTCAAGTCTTTGTACAAGGTAACTTTAATTCAGAGGTGCTGAACCCTCCATCCCCACCCCTGATACAGGCAGGGTAGGCAGAAAAGCCTGTGGACAAGAGGAGATACTTAAACAGAGGCCTGGCTGAGGATTAGATACAGGGAAGAAGGAAGTCCTGGAGTGAAAGTATGGGTCCAGTAAAGATCTAGATTCTCTGGAGAAATGTAGGAAAGCCATTCTCGTGGTAGAAAAGAATACAAGATGGGTATAATGGGAGTGAGGTTTCCCCACTTTTGGCTCAATAATCTTAATTAATGAGGTAACAGAGAAATAATTATAATTAGTTATGTACTTCCCATCAGACCCAAGAGTTTAAGCAATAGTGCTCTGTGCTCTTTGCCACCCACAATAAACAAAGTACTAATGGTGCTATTTTGTATACAAATATTTAAATATCACTACAATGTTAATTACTATGCCATATTTGGAGGGGTTAGGGTTTTCCCTTTTAAAATGAAGCTTTGGCTGGGGGCACGGGGGCTCATGCTTGTAATCTCAGCACTTTGCGAGGCCAAAGTGGGAGAATTTCTTGAGGCCAGAAGTTGGAAACCAGCCTGAGCAACATAGCAAGACCTCATCTCTACGAAAAACTTAACAAATTAGCTGCACATTGTGGCATGCACCTGCAGTCCCAGGTACTCAAGAGGCTGAAGCAAGAGGATCAGTCAAGCCCAGGAGTTTGAGGCTACAGTGAGCTACGATCACACCACTGCACTCCAACCTGAGTGCAGAAAGAGACCTGGTCCCTGAAAAAAAAAAAAAAAAAGAGGAAGCTTTATGTCTAATGATAATAAAATTTTGACTTTTTTCAATAATGGTGGTACATTTTACTATAAAAATTAAAGAAATAGGGATCTAGGGAAAAAATAATTATAATGTGATAAGAAGATAACCATGCTATAGGTCTAGGGAAAAGGAAAATTACAAAAGCGGAGAAGCATTTCGCCTGTGAACTGAAAAATTCTGCATCGTAGTTGCATGCTGGCTGGCTGGCAGTGTAGTTTTGGGAAGAGACTGCTGCCGCTGAGGGTCTTTTGTCTTCACAAGCAGTTTCTCAGCCACTGAGCTGCAGGTGCATGACCCAGGGAGCAGAGAAGCTGGTGATGGGGTAAAGAGGAGGCATAGCCTCTTCTTTACAGAATTCCATAAAAAAATATTTTTAAGAAAATCACTTAGCATAGGGTTCTGTACACAGTAAACTTTCATTAAATCTAAGCTACAATCATTAAAAATTAATAAGCACCACTTGTCACGAGTTATGTATTGTAACTTCATTTGGTATTAATTTCTCATAGCCATAATCTTATGGCAAGTTATATAATATTGGAACAAATAAAGGAAAAAAGCAGCAGGTTCATATAGATTAGTAAATAATACACTAATTTAATAATATTGAATTGTTTCAAAGTCACAATATATCCCCCAAAGTGTTACAGAAGCTATTGAAAAATACACTTTTCCTAATTAATGTTAGGTAATACCATAAAAGTCAATTCAAAAGATTAATTACCTAGAATTAAATCACAAACACACACACACACACACACACACACACACACACACACGCTGTAAAGGGCACTTTAAAGAAAAAACTTGGCACATTCATTCTTTCTTATAGGCTAACTTAACAAATCTCCTTTTTATAAGATTCTGTTAATATGTCTTCTCATTTGTAGTTAATTACTCTCCATCTGGCAACATTCTAAGTTTTTTTTTTTTTCTCAAAAGAAACTTTTGATGTGCATAAAAACACTTAGATGGTCTATAACATATAATAATCCTAAACAGGTCAGGAAAAATACTGAGAAGAAAGTTTTACTTCATCTAAGAATATTTTAATAATGTCCAGACTCCAGAGGGAAGAGAATTGGAATACTGGCTGTTCATGGCAATGATATGCTGGGAAAAAATAACTCCATAGAAGATGGTAAAACTCCTGATGTTGGCCATTTGGCTTCATTTATCACTGAATCTTCAACAATGATTTATATTTATAATTCGTAGATACCAATTAACTGTTTCTTGATTGAAGTCACAGAAATTTAATAAAGGTCACATCCTTTAGCAGTAAGAACACTGAATTAAAAAGATAAGTGGAATTTTTTTTAATGTTTACTTGTCAAAACTTGTATGATTAGGCATACAGTTATACATTTTTTAAGCTAAGAATTTATATTGAATTATGGCTTCTACTCTGGTGAGAATTTTATTAGATGTAATAAATATAGATTTATTAGATAAATCCAGCATGTGCTAAATTTGAAGAAAAGATGAAGAATTTTTTGTCACTTGAACTTTTACATAAGTGTTTGTAAAATACTCTTGCCTAAAATGGAAGATACATTAGTACAACTAACCTTTCAGGAAGATCAATTATATGAAATTGCAATCTAATAGTATTCTAGGTGACCATTTAATGTCCATCAAATAATTTTTAAATTATAGTTCAGAGTTTCATTGATTGAAAATTACACAGAACTGATAACAGTAAAATATTCCAAGGCTTTAGTTTTATTAAAATATGATGACTGGCATGTTGCTCCTTTATTTTGCATAAAGGGAGGAGTTATGCAGCATAAAAGACAGTGGTATATCATCCTTAAGCAGATAACTAACTTTTTATTTACATTAAGACAGCAATCAATATATAAGTTCAGGCATCCTAAATTCACCCTTAGGTACAAGTTATGTTAATAAATCTCTTGAATGCCACTCTAAATATTACTATATCATAAGTAATTTAATAATAAATTAGACCAATGTAGACAGAATTTAATGATTAAGGGACAAATGCCATTAGAACCGCCATGTCCACTTACCATTTCTATACCCACTGCTCTAGTCCAACAAGCTGTCTCTCACCCGAACCATGGAATAGCTTTCTCACTAGGCTACTTGTTTCCATTCTAGACACAACTTACTTTCCTAAAACTTGTTTTGAATTCAGCAGCCAGAGAAATATTCTCAAAGTAAAATACTTACCATCTCATTTCCTTACCTAAAATCCCATTTTACTGAAGTCCCATTGCTGTTAAGATAAAAACAAAGTCTTCATACAGGTGGCCTGCAAGCTCCTGCAAAGATGGGTCACCATCTCCCCTCCCACGTTAGCCACCTGTGCCTTCCTTAGCTCCTCACACCCACCAAGATATTCCCTACACACAACATTTGCTTGGACACTTCCTCTACAATACATTAGTTTTTTTCTTTGACTAGTTAATTCCTACTTACCTTTCCATTTTAGCTCCCAAATTAGGTACAATTTTCCTGTTGAAGGTTCTCATGGTCTAATGTATCTCTTTTGTATCATTTTTGGATTTCTTTTGTATAAACTTATGTGCATATCACACATACATATGTATACATGTACACACAGCAACACAATCACATATGTATGTATACACAAATCATACCTATATATCTACTTTATAAATATGTGTATGTATATATCTCTCTTCAATTTTTGGCATTTACTAAGACTTAATAAGTACAAGTTACATAACTATGCACAAGAACTACAACAAATTCCATGGTAGGCAATAGATAAATGAAAGGACTCCAATTTGAGAACACAGAAGAGGCATCATAAGATAATTATAAAATCTTACAAAATAAAACCCCCAATAAAATCACATTCCAAGTTACTTATTTCCAAGACAGTTTTTTGATGACTTTTCTATAATAAATAGTGCTAAATTATGATGTTTCTTTGGGAAGGTGATTGTATTTTTAGTACCATCAAACAGATGTGCTAAGTACTGCTTACCACATGACAACATAGTCCTAACTGAAATATTTTCTATAAATACAGTAGATTATTCTTCCTTAAATTTGTGAACTTCTTTTTACATTGCTACAACACGATTTGTGAACTAATGCTATTTTTAAATTCAGCATCAGGTTAATGTTTTTTAGCTAAGGACTATGTCACAGTTCCTTGAAATTCTATTTTTAGTATCGCATTACAAATTCCCTGAAAGTAAACAAAATTAAATCCTTTTCCAGCATCAGCTTTTTCTCTTGGGACTCAATCATACATACAACCCACAGTAGACAATACATGCTGTATAATTAGGACTTCAGGTAAAAGGTACTTTTTCTCTGAAATTTATTAAAATGAACTAAAGAATGAAATCTACAGATAAACATTACATTGACAATGAAATGATTAATAGCTACAAAACACTAATAAGTTTTTCATAAAGACGTTAACAATATACACCTAATCAGGCTCCCTCTAGATCTCTATGCTTCCCCAGAGCCCTTTGTGCCATGAGAATCTGCTGCAGATAAATGAGGTGAAAAAAGATAGAATAATTTAAAGAAGATTAAAAATATAATCAATAAATTTGACTAATAAACACATAGCCTTTTTATTCTCTTAATTTTCCTATAGAATATTTTCAAAAATAAAATCAACAACATTAAGATCAAAAAGCAAGAATAGTACAGAATATATTTTCTGATGTAGATGTATATATATCAGAGAAATTAAACAAGCCATACTTGCAAGTTAAAAAAGCAACTTGCAGAAAAGTATGTAAAAGTTCATTTCTTTTGCAAAGAATATCTTTCTTTCTTCACTCTTTCTGTCTATATGCCTAGCCATAACATATAATATGCACACATTTTTAAATGTACATTTATAAAAATGCCTGATGTATGTGCAAGAAAAACCATTGCAATACCATAATTACTTTCTGAGTGTAGAACTGAAGAAGTTGGAGTCACTTTTCTTAACTTTATATACTTTTATATTGCTAGAGGTTTTACAATAGTCATAAATTTCATTTGAAATTAAATAAATTGATTTTAAATTAAACAAAGAGGATTCTACCAAAGTCAACTGCATAGTAATATCCAGCATGTACGAGTCGAGACTGTTGTTATCAGAAACAGATTATTTGAAATTCTCCCAAATCTAACTTTATATTTTTCCTTTAAAAATTTAAGCTCCCATTGTTTTGTGCTATTCTTAACAGAGATAGAAAATATCTGAATATAACACTTCTTGTAAAAACCCTTCATGTCAAATAATAAGAGTCTCAGACTTTGAAGTGACCAAGAGATCAATGTCTAAATCCCTCAGTTTTGAGCTGAAGCATTTAAACTTAAAACCATTACCAATTTAACTTTAACTTCCCTCTGCCTGGTATAAACAAGTCCCACTTCTTATTCTTTCCTCATATTTTATATTTTTTAAACTTTTACCATTTTCCTTTCTCTAATTGTTTAATTATTGAATTTTAACAGGTAATATGACTTCAAGATTCAAAAATTAAAATGTTAGGAAACAATATACACTAAGAAAAACCTCAGATTCCTGTTCCCATCTAGTCCTCCTCCATTCACTCTACATAATCACATTGATTATTTCTGTATATTCTTCTAGAGATGCTATATGCAAAATAATCAGATATGAATGTATAATTACCTTGTTTTAATACCTAAAATAACATATTATAATTTACATATAATTTTCAAACATTTTTAAGCAACAAGTCATGGAAGCCTTTCCATTTTAAAACACAGAGAGTGTCTTTGTCTCTAATATACAGTATTTCATTGTAGGTATGCACCATAATTTATTTAACCAGTGGTTTATTGATGAGTATTTAATTTAATCTAATCTCTTGCTCTTAAAAAATGTTAAGACAAATAATTTCATGCATATGTCATTTTTTTAATTGTGTAATTTGTCCGTATGTTAAATTCTCCAAGATAAAATTACTAAGTCAATCTACAATTTTAAAAGTTATTCTAAAGTTATCCTCTTTACGGAATGTTTGAATATATACTCATATCATGAAGATACACGACAGCCTATTTCCTTGCTGTCTTAACAAATGGATGCATCATCAACCTTAGAATTTTCCCAATGCTATGTATAAAAAAGTGGTATTTAACAACTATTTGTTTAAATACTTTACTTTTAGATCCACTGAGTAGTTGGTCTTTTTCTTTCTAACCATTTGTGATGAGTAGAAAACCTTTTCCCCAGTTTGTCATTTGCCTTTTGGCTTTGTTTATGGGATTTGTTGCTCTATAGAAGTTTCTAATTCTTATGTGCTCAAAAGAATGAATCTTTTCTTTTAATCTCAGTTTTGAATTACACAAAAAAAAGTCTTCTCACTCCATGGCTATAAAAAAATATCCCATGTTTTCTTCCAGCATTTTTATTGTTTCATTTACATGTACTTCTTTAACTTTTGGAGACAAAAATATCCCAGGCCGATGCCATATGCCAGGCCTAGTGCTAGGTGATGCAGCATTGACAAGATAAGCAGGTAGCTGCTGTCATGGCATATAATGAATATAAAATATAGCAGAGACGGAAGCCAATCATAACCCTGATTTAAATAAAGTGCAATCAAATTCATGAGAAATAAAGGTCAGGGCTTTATGGGAACATATAACCAGAGGGATTTAATCAAGTCTAGATGAGAGGTTAAAAAAAAAAAGAAAGAAAGAAAGAAAACCTTCATGAGAAAGTGACATTCAAGCAGAGGTAGGAAAACACATGACCTGTTATTAGCCAGTTGAAGGAGAGAGAAGGAGGAGGAAAGCAGGAAGAATGAGAGTACTCCAGGAAGAGGTTCCTTTGTAGAAGTAGAATCTTGTAAGTCAAGTATGAAATCTGGCCCCTTTTTTGAGAATAATGAGAAACCATCAGAAATAAATAAAAAACAAACCGAGGTGCACATACAGATATTTGTTGAGTAGGTCTGGGGCAGAGAGTCACTGAAGTGTAAAGCTGGTTTGCTCAGCAACACAATAGTCTCCCTAGAAACAAATTTGTGTGTGACTTGTGGCAAATCTCTTAGATTTTACATTTTTTTTCTAAACCATTCTTGAGTTTTCCATTTAAAGTTTCTATGTTTCTCACACTGCATTGGTTGTAGGTATAAACTTATAAGATTTGATTTGAAATTAACTGAGAAAGTAATATCTCCAGTGAATATTTTCTAGATGCTTTTACAACACACATCATTTCAGCCTTGCCCATGTTACCTATTTCGTGAATGAGAATCCACTTTTAGCTTCCACACTGAAAAGAAAGTAATTCTTTATATGTACTATAGGTGAAGAGTTACACATCCATTGTTACATACACAAAAGGATACAATCTGCACTGAAGGACACAGATTGTGCTGAATAAAAAGTGTTATACCAATGCTAAACAGCAGCTGGAAGTGTGCCTAGCTTACTGACAGAAAACAAACCTTTTCACAGAAATTAGTTGATAAAAACTCAGTACAGAATAATATGCTTACGCCAGGACATAATCAAACATGAATGCCCCCACTATGGCCCCTGAAGCAATGATGGAATTCCAATGTTGACCTGACCATTTGAGATACATAGGAGAGAACCAAGCCTCATCAGACTTGTCCCCTTAGTCTAGCCACATTGCCTGAGTTATCCCAAGTCCTGGTGACTATGAATTGGATACTATTACTGAAACCTACATAGAGTGTGTTACATAAAAATATTGGTATAGCAAGATCAAAAGAGTTCCGTGAATGACCAGTGGTGATAGTATTAATAGTACAACTAACTGAATGTACTTAATGCCACTGAACTATACACTTAAAAATGGTTAAAATCATAGATTTTACATTATGTATATTTTACTATAATTTTCAATTAAAAAAAGCAAAACAAAATTTAAAAATTGTATTAAGCAGTATAAAGTAGGTCATTCTAAACAAATCATTTTATTGCCCTCGTAAAACTCTTTAAGAACTATATTTAGAGACCCAGGATAGGTGTTGAGAATGGAGAAAAATACCAGTAAACCTCTACTATGAGGCATATTTCTGTTTGTATTTGCTTTATTTTGTGTTAGCATACTGCATTAGTTCAGACTAAGCCTCTAACACTGATATTTGATGATAAAAACAGTGGCACATAGAAGGCATCTGAGTGAATGGGTTTTTCTAATTGAATTTAGCTTTTATTTGAATGATAAAAGTATCACAGTTATTAATACTACATTCAATAACTTCATTAGGAAAATTTCTTTCCACAGTTAACCAATCTTGAGTTCTGCACATAGCAAAGAAGTTTTATCTAATATGTTACCATGTACTGCCACAACAGTTTTTATTATAGAGTCATCCGTACTTTGAAAAAACATTAAGTACTTAGAGACATAAGGATTGTTGAAAAGGAATATATTTCAGCAATTACAGTTCATGTTTGTTTTCATATCATCTGAGATTCAGTTCATCTAAAGGAAGAGCTATTAACTCAAATCTTTGCTGCGAACTCCAGAGGGTTCAAAATTAAACTTCGTTTTTTTCCATTGAGACAAGAATAAATCCAGATGATTTATAAAAAATAAGTCACTTATTTTCAGAAAAAATAAACAGTACAATTTCTTCTGTATTGTAGAAGAGATTAAAACTATTTACACACACACAAAAATTTCAAGCCAATATCTAAAATTCTTTGCCACCGTCTATGATTTTATGAGGCTTAAATAAGATAAATGCTGATTTCTGGTTTCAATAATCTTTGAAAACTTGCAGTAATCCTGAAGCCCACACCACCAGACGAACAGCGTGCTGAATTCTCCTTAAGAATCCTGAAGTCTCCTTAAGGATAGGAAATTGCCTCTATTGATTATTACATTGGTCTTTAGCTCTCCTTTAAAAAAACATGTCGTCCCAAATGAATTTATATCATTTAGCCATGCTCTATATGACCCAGTTTTGTGAAATTTTGAGAACTGATACTTTTCTCAGTCCTAACTTCCTGCCACCTACTTTCATTCAAGCAGTGACACACTCTGCGGGCCAGTTCAATCTCTTGGGCCCCGTTTGGGAGGGAGCCCTTTGTGTTATCCACCCCTACTGTCACATCCTTCTTAAAAGAGGAAACAGTGTGATCTGAGCTGAAGAGGAAAAGCTTTCCCACTTCCACTTGAAAACTAAAATTTGCTCAGATCTTTTTGTGCTTTCTCAGTGATGATGTCTCACATAAGTAAAAGCCTCAGGGCAATGTTGGGCTATTTATGGACTCTTAAGTTTTTGGCTAAATTAAAAGTGTCTGAAGAGTTCATTCTTATATCATACCATTTAATTAATTAGATGTTATCAGTTTCTTCATAATATAAGGGATATCCTCAAATATGTTACCCATGGACAGGGCCTTGAAGGTATATGACTAAATCCCAGTGCTAGAGAGGAGAATTTCCAAAGGCTTTAGGCTACCAAGGATGTCTTAATGCATCAAAGTAATTTTTATGTTTGTAAATCGATCTTATATATATATATATATAAAGTTTTTATTAAAAAAATATAATAAGATGGTATCAATTGCCTTCAACTATGACTGAAGCAATCATTTTCTGAATGCAAACGCATTTAGTCTGATCTTCCTCAACTCTCAGCACCTGCACACCATTTAGGGGGGCACTGCATACACGTGTGTGCTGGGAGATGTTCTCCACGGATTAGGCATTGCTGTTCCTCTTCTAAGCAAAAGGCAGCCACAGCCTTCTTCAAGGATGTTTGCAAAGCTGCTCTGGGTCAGGGAGCAGATTTGCTATGTATCAGAGAAACAAACCTAGGTCTCCGTCCTCTCCTGGAGATATTCTAGGGAGATGTAGAAAGTGTCTCCCTCTGGATCAGAGGGCAGATTGGTTTCCTAGCCAGGATAATATACATAATGTCGCTTTTTGAAGTGGAGAAGGAGCGAGTTTGTTTGAAGTCCCCCTATAAGTCAGGGGTTTCCAAGAGTTCCTCAGTCGTGACACAGACCCACGATGTGTACACCATCTACCTGGGCCCTCTGCAGCACTCCCACAGGGCCTGGGTGTAGAATTGATGTGAACATGAAGCTCAAACTACCTGCCGTGCTATGAGTAATAAAGAGCCTAAATCATCTGGGCTTGTTGTCTCCTCACTGGCTACGTCTACGGAAGCCTGGCAAGAGCACCTAGCAGCTGCAATATTTGCTGCTTAGGACTTGCATGAGCACTTGATAATGCAGACTTCAACTGTAGGTAAATGAAAAGAAATCGATGCAATGTTTAGCTGCAAAAAATAAAACCTAGCCTTAAAAATTACTAGTCACAATTGTTTCATATAATGATAGGGGTAAGTATTTTATTTATAACTATTTTAACCAACAAAGGTCTATTCAGGATTCATGGTGAAAGCTTGTTTTACATGTCAGTTCCCACATCTTTTTATACTCTTTAATTCTCAAATTAGAAATTTAATCTCCCAATATAAATTACTGTAAGTGGTGATTACTTCTGATACTGTGAAGGCCTTGAGAATATTCAGATTGAGCATGGGCTCAGAAATCCTGGGTGTTTTCTCAGAATTTCTCATTGAGGGCCATTTCTAGCACTCCTTCAAATGCAAACTCAGTGAGCAAGACACATTTAAAACTGGAAGGCTGAAAGTTTTCATTTTGGGAGAAAGGGCAGTATATGGAATCCAAATCTGATTTTGACTGCCGACAGCCCTAGAAACTATTTCTCCTTGCTTTTGCTATATTTAGCTGTGGTTTTTATGTATGTCTAGCTATCTGTAAAAAATATTTTTTCAAAAGAAGAATTTTATAAGGGTATCAGTAGAGTATCAAATTTTTGACCACTTACTTTCATCTTCATATGAAATCCTGACACCACATCTGCACTTTAAAAAATCTTTCTCCTTCATTCTTCGGTAGGTTCAGACTTCTTAGGACAGGAGATACATTACTGAGATAGTTACTTGCACATGTCCCTTGAAATCATAGAACTATTAATATTTTTTGTGTTTTTAGTATCAATAAGCAATTGCTTTTATTGTTTTCATTTCAAACACTTGGGAAATTGTCTTTCCCCTGAATGATCAGCCAACCTCAGGATAGATAAGCAGAGTTGTATAGATTCTGTTTGTGTAATGAAAAGAATGACACTGGCTGGTAGTGACTGGATCATAATAATAATTTTCACTATTTCCTTTGATATGTAATGTAATCCAGATGCAGAGTATGGATTGAAATTCAGTGCAAAATCCTTTTAATTAAAATAAATATGTCCTTTCTTAATCTTCATACAGCTAGGGCTAAATCACCATTGTATACTTCTCCCTCATGCTGTGTTTGCACAAATGCCAAGAGTGGATTTATATTCCGCACATTAATTGATTAATCCAGCTATAAAATTAAGTATCTGTTAGAATACATATTGGAAAGTAATTGCTTTTCCATAACATATGTCATTAATTTAGTGTGGCATTGAGCATTGTTATTTAACAAAGAAATGTTGCCAATAACTTATTCTGCTTTGTCTTTGAATATAATATTTATAATTATCTTTGCAATTGTTTCTACAAGTTTCTTGGAAATAGCATTATTTATTCTTCTTTTTGCTTTGAGAAATGGAGTTTTGAAAAGTTTTGTCCCTTCTCTGCATACAATTATAGAATTAATCAAGTTTGTATTGGGAAATATGATTTTGCATTTGTTCTAAAAATGACTATTTGGCAAAGTTTTAATAATAGATAATATGTTACAAATTTGAGGCAAATGGAGCGTCAGAATCCAACATAGTCTACTTTTCTAGTAGTCATTATTATACTTCTTATTTGCCCCAGTTTTAAATAGGTTTCTTTGAAATCACTATAATCACACTTGCTGATAGACATATATTCACATTCCATATTTTTACTCAAGTCCTGTTCAGAATGAATATTTAGCATATCATATATGTCGTAACATTGTGTTTCTATTCTTACCATTTTTTTCCTTCTTTAATTTCAAAATATTAAGGGGGTACAAATGTTTTAGGTTACATGGATCATTTTTGTAATGCTTGAGTCCTGGCTATAGGTGTGCCCATCACCCAAATAGTGTTCATAGTACCCATTAGGTTGGTTTATTCCCCTCCTCTCCTGCCCCTCCCCCCAGCTGATTTCTATTGAGTTTTACTTCCCTCTGTGTACATGTGTGCTCAGTGGTTAGTTCCAATTTAATAGTGAGTACATGTGGTGTTTATTTTTCTATTTTTATAATACTTCATTTAGGAGGATGGTCTCCAGTTCCATCCAGATTGTTACAAAAGGTATTAATTCATCTTTTTTATGGCTGAGTAGTACTCTATGGTATACATGTGACACATTTTAGTAATCCACTCATGATTTAATGGGCACTTGGGTTGATTCCACATCTTTATAACTGTGAATTGTGCTGCAGGGTTCTTTTTGATAAAATTACTTCTTTTCCTTTGGGTAAATACCCAGTAGTGGAATTGCTAGATCAAATGGTATATCTACTTTTAGTCCTTTGAGGAATCTCCATAATGTTTTCCATAGAAGTTGTACTAATTTGCAGTCCCGTCAACAGTATATAAGTGTTCCTTTCTCTCTGCATTCACTGTTCTTATCATTATAATTATGACCTAGGAATTGCTTTGGGGACCTTAATTTATTTGGAGAAACTGGTAATAGAGCACAACCCAATGGTAAAACATTAAAAATAAAAATTTAATAAACCAAATAAAAACAAGCCAATGATGAGAAAACTCTCAAGAACAATTTTACCCCATTAAGTAAATATCAGGGAGAAAACTGATATAGCATAGTTATTACTAAAAACATAACAGAATTTCTATAAAGATTATTTTAATTTGTGAATTTCTAAGTATAGGATTATATTTATTCATATGTTTCTCTATGAGTACTTAATGCCTATTACCAGTGATTTGTGGACTATATTTTAAAACATACTCTTTTTGATTCATAATTGTTTACTTTTACCTTAGGATTTGTTATTTACTCATATAATTTAGTGAAATTTACCTTTTAAAGCCAGTCGCTGAATAATTAATTACATTCAGCTTTGAAGTAAATGTTATCATGGAAATCCTGCTATCATGAGTTCTCAAGAAAGAGTCAATCATTCATGTAGCCAATACTAGCAAAACAAGGAATTAGCTACCTATGGCCTACTTATTTACATCATTCAACAAATACTAATCGAGCCCTTTTAGACAGAGCAGAATAATGTGGGTTCCACTTGTTCAAATGTTTCAAGTGGCAAGTTACATGTTATAATCCTGGAAATTACAAGAAAGAACTAAAGCCATTTCAGTTACTCTCAAAGCAGCTGGGGTCCCTTCTTTAGTAATACTAGATTCCTTTCCCTGAAAACTCATAAAAGATAACAAAATAATAAATTATAAAATTTTAAAACATGAAACATCTAATAAATTTGTTAGAGGTATATTCAAGGTAAGCATATTAAAAGTTCCTCTTCCCCTCAAGAAATTACTCAGAACACTAGCCCATACTAGGGACAAGTAGCTGCTATGGCAATGAACTTTATCTTCCAATAGGCACTTTGGGGAAGAAGTATTCCTTATGAAAATTTCTAGACAAAATTGAGTTTCCGAGAATGATGGAGAGAAGATACCTCTTTTACTTGCTTTTGCTCAATAAAGTAAATAAATTCACTTCATTTATCAAAGTGACTCTTAGTCGCCTAAGCGTTGGCAATCTAATGGATGCTCTGTGAGGGCGGTTACCTTGTCTGCTTATTATTTCATCTTTGATGATAATAATTATTGTCAGGTAATAAACATTTAAAAATGAGTTGGTTAAATGAACAAATACTGTGAGAAATCATCCATCACCATCAAGTAGAATCCTACAAAGATCTGTAACATTCAGGCCATCCATCCAATGCTTGTCAGATCATCTCCACAGAATCTTGTAATAAGCAAGCTATCTCCAAGAAGCAACTGACTTTTGTTAACTTACCCTGAGGAATTTCATTTCTATGGTTGGCAGTTCTTAATAAGTGGCTTTAGTTGTCTAAGGCTTTTAGCACACACTAGACTGAAACCCATTTTAAAGGTCCTGATGACTATGGTTCATGATTAGCAAGGATGAGCTAGTTATCTCACAAATGGGTTAGGAATCATCACCTAATTAAAAATATCAGGAAACTGAGGTAGAGACACAATAAGGCATAACTCTTACAGTGCATTATAGTGAATTATAAATTGAATTTGTTTGTCTTCATAAGCATATCACACACAAGTCCGCTTCTTCCTTTGTGAAAAGAGAAAAGGGTAAGAAGCATAATTTTAGTTTCGATTGTGTGAAATTTTTAGCTGTTTTTGCCTATATTGCCAACAAAGTATTAAACTTTAATGCCACAGCAGTATTCTAATTTCCAAAATTACTTTCAGAAACAGATTAAGGGCACTGCAGGTGGGAAGTGCATTACGGCTTCACTAGGAGCACAGTGTGAGAACGAACAACCACAATGGACAAACAAATCTAGCTGATGGAAAACATCCCCTTCACATTTCTTAGCATTGTAGTATGAAATAAAACGTAATTAAATTTTTTAAAAACTATTTTCACTTCAATGTTTAATTACCTTGTGTCTGTCAAAATCTTGCAGTTAATTAACTTTTCATACAGTCTACATCACTTAATTGTATGTTGTCATTCTATAATAAAATCTAGTAGGACGGTTCTAATATCAAAATGCTAAGGTCAAGTTCTATGATGCACTTAATGGATTTTCAAAAGAAGGGAGAAAAGCATGGTTTTAACCATTTGATAGCAAAGAAAAAATTCAAAAATTTAATATTTCAGAATTCTAAAATAAAAGATATCATACTAATCTCTAATGCACCATTGTACACCCTTGGAAACTTTGGTTAGTATGAAAAGTAAAAGCATTTTTGTTATAGTCACTCATTAACTCTAAATTCTTTGAGGGCATAATTTGTTCCTTACTAATCTTTGTATTTTCCCTACAATACCTAGTGAATTGTTTTTGTGTATGTGTAACAAGCACTCATATGTTTATTGAATAAAGAAGAAAAAAATGATTTTCCAAATATAATTCTAAATGTAAAGTCTCAGTATTCTTATGCTACTATAAAGAAAACAATGAAGAATTAAAAAGCAAAAACGGAATGTTTTATATTAATGAAAAGTATGATATATTTGGATATTAGAAATATTTTAAACAAAGTTATAGGGCAAAATATAGTAAAACTAAGTGAGATATATACTTCAAGATCTATAACATCTTTTTATCCCAATAATCTCCCTTACAAATGGAAAGAAAAAAGTAATTCTCCTGTTGTACATTACAAAGGACTCCGGATTACAATGTTTACCCTCATTCTGGCACTGTAAGTCTCTGGCCTGTGCTTGGAACATAGAATTCAACCCCTCATGGTCTCATTTTCATAATTTATAAAATGAGATAATTTCAGAACTAAAACATACATGAAATATTATCCAGACCAACAATACAGTTCTACAAATATAGGCCAGTGACACTTCAAATATGGCCCCTAGCTCATTGGTCACCTCATCAGAATTAATCTAAAATTATGAATCTTTTTTGAGTTTTTATTTAAATTCTACAGACTTTAATTTTTACACATCATGTAAGTTAAGTGAGTTATTAGGGACTACTAAAATCTGGTAATAATAACTAAAACTAGTTTATTACTAGAATGTATTAAATCTCCAAACCTATGTCAAAAACAAAGACATCAATTGATGCTGAAAATTCAACATAAATATGGTTGAAAATGCTGCAATTTTCCAGCAATCAATGCATCAATGAGTACCTTGAGTGATAAAAATATCATTCATGATGCCTTGGGTTAGATCATGGTGTTCAATTACTGGTATTTACAATTTTTTAATTATAAATTACTATTCGTTTTGCTGCTATCATTTGATTTGATGGTCTGGTTGTACCTTTTAGTGTACAATGATGGCTATTTGTCCAAATTCATATTTGCTTAGTTCTTAAATTAAAAAATCTTATAGTCTCTGAGGTTCACATATGTATTTTCCAGTGTTTTTTTAAAAACAGATATATTGCATATGTTGAACCATCCCTGCATCTCTGGGATGAAGCCCACTTGGTCATGATGGATTATTTTTTTGATGAGCACCTGAATGCAGTTTACCAGGATTTTATTGAGAATTTTTGCATCTATATTCATAAGGGACATTGGTGTGTAGTTTTCTTTTTTTGTTACATCCTTTCCTGGTTTTGGTATCAGGGTGATGTTGGCTTCGTAAAATGTGTTGGGGAGGATTCCTTCCTTCTCAATGTGGAATAATTTCTGCACGATAGGCAGTTCTTTGTAGGTCTGGTAAAATTCAGCTGTGAAACCATCTCGTCTGGGACTTTTCTTTTTAGGAAGGTTTTTTTATTGCTGCTTCAATTTTGGTACTTGATAATGGTTTGTTCAGCAATTCTACTTTTTTCCTGATTGACCCTAGGGAGACTGTGTGTTTCTAAGAATTTGTCCATTTCCTCCACATTTTCAAGTTTATGTGCATAGAGGTCTTTATAGTATTCATAGATGATATTTTGTATTTCCGTGGTATCAGTTGCAATTTCTCCTTTTCATTCCTGATGCAGCTTATTAGAGTCCTTACTTTCCTGCTTCTCATTAATCTAGCAAGAAGTGTGTCAATTTTGTTTATTTTTTCAAAGAACCAACTTTTTGTTTTATTAATCTCCCACATAGTTTTTTTGTTATCAATTTTATTTAGTTCTACTCTGATCTTTGTTATTTATTTTTTTCTGCTTGGTTTGGGGTTGGTTTGCTCATCCTTTTCCAGTTCTTTGAGATGATTCATTAGATTGTTGATTTGTGATCTTTCTGTCTTTTGACATAGGCATTTATGGATATAAATTTTCCTCTCAGCACTGCTTTAGCTGTGACCCACAGATTTTCATAACTTGTATCTCCTTTATCATTTAGGTCAAAGAATCTTTTGATTTCCATCTTAATTTCCTCCTTAATGCAATAATCATTCAGCAAAAGGTTGTTTAGTTTCCATGACTTTGTGCAGAAATGAGAGTTTCTGTTGGAGTTGATTCTAATTTTATTCCACTGTGGTCTGAGAAGATGCATGGTATAATTTCTTTTTTTTAAATTTGTTGAGACATGTTTTATGGCCTAGGATGTGATCAATCTTAGAGAATGTTCCATGAGCTGATGAGAAGGGGGTATATTCAGTGTTTTTTCAGTAGAATGTTCTATAAATGTCCGTCAGGCCCATTTGTTCTAGAGTTCTGTTTAAGTCCGTTGTTTCTCTGTGTATTTTTTGTTTGGAGGATCTGTCCTGTTCTGTCAGAGGGGTGTTGAAGTCCCCGACTATTATAGTGCTACGGTATATCATTTTGTTTAGATCAAGTAGGATTTGGTTTATGAATCTGGGTGCACCTGAGTTAGGTGCATAAATATTTAGAATTGTTATGCCTTCTTGTTGAATTGTACCCTTCACCATTATGAAGAAGACCCCAAAGACAATCACAGAAACAACAAAAATAAATAAATGGGACCTGATCAAATCAAAAAGCTTCTGCACAGCCAAGGAACTATCACAAGAGCAAACAGACAACCTACAGAATAGGAGAAAATATTCGCATGCTACACATCTGATAAAGGGCTGATAACTGGAATCTACATAGAACTCAGGAAAATAAGCAAGAAAAAAATCAAACAACCCTATCAAAAAGTGGACAAAGGACATGAACAGAAACTTTTCTAAAGAAGACAGAATAATGGCCAAGAAACATGAAAAAATGCTCAACTTGGAAATACAAATCAAAACCACAATCAGATATCACTTAACTCCACTGAGAATGGCCTTTATCAAAAAGTCCCAAAACAATAAATGTTGGCATAGATGCAGAGAGATAGGAACACTCATACACTGCTGGTGGGACTGCAAACTAGTACAACCTCTGTGTAAAGTAATATGGAGATACCTCAAAGAGCTACAAGTAGAACTACCATTTGATCCAGCAATCTCATTAGTGGGCATCTAATGAAAGGAAAAAAAGACATTTTATAAAGAAGACATCTGCACTAGAATGTTTATAGCAGCACAATTCACAATTGCAAAGATGTGGAAACAACTCAAGTGCCTATCAATCCGTGAGTGGATTAATAATAAAATGTGGTATATACCATGGAGTTCTACTCAGCCACAAAAAACAACAGTGATCTAGCACCTCTTGTATTATCGTGAATAGAGGTGAAGCCCATTTTACTAAGTGAAGTATCACAAGAATAGAAAAACAAGCATCACGTGTACTCACTATCAAATTGTTATTTACTGTTCAACACTTATGAGCACATATAGTAGTAACATTAATCAGGTGTCAGGCAGGTGAAAGGGAGGAGGAGGGGATAGGTATATTCACACCTAATGGGTGCGGTGTGCATCGTCTGGGGGATGGACATGCTTGAAGCTATGACTCAGATGGGGCAAAGGGAATATATGTAACCTAAACATTTGCACCCCTGTAATATTCTAAAATAAAAAAATAAATGAAATAAAATAAAAAACAGATACATTCATAATGTCTCCAGATATGCTTCACTGTTTCTTTGCAATGATTTTGTGTGATGTGAATAATTTGCAACATACAATTAAAATTAAAAATTACTGGGTTTTTTAAGCTTATAAATCATTGTTTTAAAATATAAAATCAAGTATAAAGCACAATATTATTTTTCCAAAAATTACATAAAATTTTCTTTAGCAACAAGTTCACTATAATTTAAGTTTTCAGCAACATTTTCATTGTAATTTTTTTCCACTTTTTATTTTTAAATCACAGAGCTTATTTCACATCAAAATAAGAGCAAGTATTATTAACTGGGTTGTAGTGCCTTTTTCTTGGTTTAAGAGGGCTATAATTAAAAAAAGAAGAACAGAACGAGTGGGGAAAAAAGAGGATGATTGATGGGGAATTGTTCTAGAAAGCTACTGTCCTAGTTAATATTCACCAACATTATGATGAAGGAATTGACAGGCAAACGGGTGAAGTTGAATCATTACTCAAGTATGTAGATCTTCTTAGCAGGAAGCTATGTGTGATCGGACATGAGAAGAATCTTACCTGATGCTCACACTGATGATGTGTGAATGCACAAAGCCTTCTTCCCTACACGACTACAAATGAATCAGTCTTTACAAGCACCCATTTGATCCTTAAGTTTTAGAGACCTAAACCAGCATATCCCTGAATGTGTACACTAGGTTTAAAGTAAGCTGAGAATATTCACCACAGCCAGTAAACAACATAATAAACCCAAAAAGACATATTTCAGTGAGATTTCCCCTCAAATGAAAGAATAAATAAAATGCCAAAACAGCCTGTAAAAAGCTAACTCTGTCTTTTATTGATTATAAAACATTATGAATTTTCCATTTCTGGCTTACAATGTGATCTCAGCTGTATTTGTTCTGTCAAATTATAACTAAAATCAAAGCACCTACCAATTTTACATATGGCAAATAGTATAGGAATAAAATTTAAATGCCACATATATTTGTTTAGAAAGAAATAATTTTCTACTTTCTGAGACATTTTTGTTTTTAGTGAGAAAAAATAATATTACTGGTTTTAATTAGCCCTTACACAAGAGATCTTTTCATCAGATACTAGATACATGTCCTATATTCACTAAATACACTATATTAAAAAATAATATTTCCCTAAAAGAATCTTTTCACAGGCATATGGGATTTGGGGGAAAATACTCAGGAAGAAGCTAAATTAATACAGTGGTCTATCGACAACAGCAGCATAAGAAACCTATAACTGAGCCATATTTTCAATAGTAAACACCTCAGAAGCCTCAGATAAATAACGTTTTTTTAATTTCATTTTTCCCATCGGTAAATTAAGAATAGAAGTATCAACCGGGCAGCTTATGCCTATAATCCTAGCACTTTGGGAGCCTGAGATGGAAGGATCAGTTCGAGACCAGTCTGAGCCACACAGCAAGACCCCATCCCTACAAAAAAACCCAGAAAAATTAGCCTGGCATGGTGGCATGTGCCTGTAATCCCAGCTACTCAGGAGGCTGAGTCAGGTGGATCACTGGCGCCCAGGAGTTTGAGGTTGCTGTGAGCTATAATATATCATTTCATCCCATCTCACAAGATACACCATAAGCAAAAGAGGGACGCACAAAATCAAAAGGCTAAAATTCTAGGCAAATAGAAATACATTTCCCGAAACCTTTGCTATAAGGATATGAGCAATAGATTTAAATAAAATGAGAAAGTGATTAGAAAATATCCCAGATCCCAGCAGTAAAATATTTCTGCACTTTAGCAATCCTATTGAGGTTACTGACTCATGTGTGCTTAGATTGTTCATATGTTCCAAATCCTATAACCCACACAGCAAGAGAACATTGAGAAAATTTAATGAGCTTAAATAAACTGTCTCAAAAGTAAACAACTGTGAAATTTGCCTAGTTTACTTCTCAAATATTTCCATTTTGTATATCCCCACTGCCACTCCTAGATGTCAGACTTTCAACACTTTCTTTCACACAGCTTATACAATAAACTTCTAACTGGCATTGAACTCTATTTGCCTGCTTTGCTTCCCACAAATTCCTCTACTATACTAATGCTGAAATGAAACTTCTATAATGTTGATATGACCATCTTAATTCCCTGTTTTAAGTTTCAGTGGCTACCCGATGTCTTCCCAATAATCTTATCGTGGCACGGATGACCCTCTGTGCCCTTGTACCTACGTATGTCTTCAGTCTTCCCCCCACCATTACACAGTACCCCAAACTGTATGCTCCAGCAGAAACAAACTGTCAAAAGCTCCCATGAGGACACTGTACTTTTGCAACTATTTGCCTTTGCTCTCTTGTGCTTTTCCCCTGGGACCTCCTTGCAATCTTCAGTTGCCTTTGGTTACTTTTTCCTTTCAGAAGCAGTTACCACTTTCTGTAAGAGTCCTTTCTGGGTGACTCTGCATTCAGACAAACATACCTTCTCTATGATCGTATGCATAGTATGTATGTCTGTATCATTGCATTTACCATATTGTGTTATTTATTGTGTATCTGGCTCTCCCTCTGTAATGACACATTCATCTTGTTATTTTTGGATTCCTATTGTCTGTAATATTATTTACTGACAAGATTTCTGTAAGATATCACCATAAACATTAAATATCATTTTTAGATGTTTTCCAAAAGAAATATCAAAGATGGCACCAGTCTTAATCTGATTCATAACTAAGAAAATAAGGTGCACTTTATCTCTCCACCCTCTAACATGTTGTGTTCCGAGTTATGCTCAGATGATGACTCACCATTTCTAAATACATCTTGTACCTGTTTCCTGTGCACGTAAGTCTTGCAGAACTAGTTCAATTTTATCTATCTTTCAAGGCAAAGTTTTATAAAATATTTCTTTGTTCCTGTTTCCTTTTTCTACCATGGCCTTTTGTCAGACACACAGACAATGTCAACAAATGTTTGTAAACTAAATTGCTTCTGCAATTACTTTTCTACAAAAATGGTATACATTTTGGCTGGGCACGGCGACTCACACCTATAATCTCAGCATTTTAGAAGGTTGTGGCAGGAGGATATCTTGAAGCGGGGAGTTCAAGACCAGCTTTGGCAACATAGTGAGATACCATCTCTAAAAAAATTTTTTTTTAAATAGCCAGGCACGGTGAGTGCCTACAGTCCCAGCTATTTAGGGGGCTGAGGAGGGAGGATCACTTGAGCCCGGGAGCCAGAGGCTGCAGTGAGCTGTGACTGCATCACTGCACTCCAGCCTGGGCAACAGAGGTTGTCTCAAAAAAAAAAAAAAAAAAAAAAGCATACATTTATTTAATAATTTATTCTTCAAAAGTTGTATGTCTTCTACAACCCAATCATTGAGTTTATAAAAGTAAATAAGCCAGAAATATCCCTGCTTTAACAGACCTTTTATGGTAATAAGGGTAAAGAAAAAAATAAGCAAGGAACTAAAACAGATCATTTCAGAAAGCATAGTGGTAGAAAGAGAAGAAAATAAAATGATGTTCTAGAGAGCGTTGGGAGGTTTACTTAAGTGAATGATTGGAAGAGTTTCCTATGAGGATGATAACTGAGCATCTCGGCGGAGAGCATTCCAGGTAGAGCGAACACCAGTGTGACGGCCATGGGCAGAGAGAGATTCGAACAGAAAGAAAGCAGATCAGTTTGGCTAAAAAGAGTGAGCCAAAGGAAAGCACGGTGGTAGGAATAAGGCTGATGAAACCAACTCATATTGGCCTCACAAGCCAAGAATTGTGAGAAGACATGAAAGAGTTTCGAGTATGAAATCTGATTTATGTTTTAAAAGATTGCTCTGAGAAAATGAATTTTTTAGTAGGACAAGGGTTGGAAGGCTATTGTATTACAGTAGACCAGTCAAGACATGTGAGTGGTCTGGAAAAGGAGAATAATTGTGGATTAGGAGGTAGAATCAAGAGAATTTGTTAATGGATTGCATATGAGAAGAAAGAGGAAGAGATAATTAAGAATAATATCTTGGTACTTGGTTTGAGCAACTAGATGGATAGTGATGTCATCTCAATGAGAAAGAATAGGGAAGGAAGAAATTTGAGGACAGACATTCAGAATTTTGTTTGTGGAAAAACTAGTTTGAATGTAATGTCCAAATTCTTTAGCATAATGTATAAGGCTTTAATATGTTTTATTATAAATATAATATATAAGGCAATTCCCCAAAAATTAAGGAAGTAAAGAAAAATATAACTAAGGATTATTTCATTCACTGAACTAGGTGCTTTACATTTCTACTCAATTAAATAAATATTTATTGAGCATTCACAGTCAGGGACTATGTTAGGCTTTAGAGATATAACGGAGAACAAAACAAAAACATAGATCAGCTGTAATGGAGTTTGCAACTCATAGGGGAAGAGAAACATGCAACAAATAATTCTATGTGTTATGAGGATTACAAAAGAACAAGTTTCAGTATGGGAGCCAATTGCTTGGGTGTGACCCTGATTGGGAAGCCTGCCCAAGGACATTTCATTACATTTGGAGGGTTCAAAGGATGAATAGGAGTTATCTAAGCTAAGGGCATGGCTGAAGGAGAGTTCTAGGCAGAGGACACAATCTACGCCAAAACCCAAAGGTGAAAGAATGCAGTAGATTGTATTAACTAAACAGGTTCCACACAGCTGTATCATAGAGTATAAAGAGTAAAGGTGGGTGAAATATAGCTGCAGAGGCAGAAAGGGCTCATAGAGTAATTTGTTAAGGAAATAAATACATTAAAGCAGAAGAGTAGTATAACCTGATTTGTATTTTCAAAAGACTAGAATGCATAAGAAGTTAATTTTCCAATTTTCTCTTATCAAGCAGATATTTGTTATTTTCTCCATTATACATGTGAGAAAATCAAAGCTTAGCTTGTTTAAGAAACCTATCCAAAGCACATAGCTAGTATGCAAACCAGGATTAAATCCAATTTGGTTTGACTGAAGTCCATGCTTTGCCATGACGCCTTCTGACTTGTGCCCTGTTCATTTTTTCTGCTGCACCTACACAACAATAATCATAGTTCCCAAATATTTCCAAGTGTTTGCTTATGACATTTTGCAAAACACAAAAACATTCTTCAATCTACTGAAAACCAAATCACACGTTTCTGTTTTTGAATTTCCTCCGTCAACTTACAGTAACTGCAGTGGGACAATATGTAGTCAATGTAATTTTTATTCTCTTAGTTCTTTCTACCCTTTACCCATCCACCATTAGACCAAAACAGTGAAACACATGCAAAGGCATGTGTGCACACACATACACGACAAAGGAGTGGATTGAGTTACTGATTTTTGGTTTTTTGCTTTTTCCTCCCCGACCCTTTAATCTGGACAATAGTTATGAAAGCCCCAGATGTCAATGCCTAGAATAAAGCCCTAATTAGGGCTTTATGGTATTTTTATAATTACAAAAGCTGTGATGTAAAAGTCACACAGCATTTGCAAACTCCAACAAAAAGTTTATGAAATTAACCATAGGGAAGGGAGAATACATAAAAATGGAGCAGTTTTTCTAGATATTCAGGAAAAAGAGAGAGTGAAGGATAGAGGGAGGGAAGGAGAGAACAAAAAAAGACAGAACAAATATTAGAAATCAACATAAAATAGTGGTCAAATCAAAAAAACTGTTTTTCACTTACAAAAATGGTTTCGGATTAGCAATGTTTTCTTTCAGACTTTAGACATGTACTACCACAAAGGAACCATTTTTTAAAATCACAATTTTACTTTTTGCCTGTGAGACAGCCAGGCAAAGAGAAAATAAGATGAGCTTTTCACGCTGTGTGAGTCACATTTTACTGCAAGTACAGAGCAGATTTTGCTAGTGAAAAATGACATTAAATGTGTCATTCACTGTTCAGTAGCAATGACCTAGTTATATCTAACCATCCTGTGTTAAAAACTTTGCGCCTGATGAAATATGCAAGAAGCGTGTCTGATTCAGAAATTCTGGAATCTTGAAAATGCACCCTGTGACAGGCATCAGAAAGCTGGTAATGGTTGAGGCTGTGAAAAGAATGTCAAAGGTAATGTTGAAAGTGTCAAGAGACAGTTCAGAGCAGAGTACTAAGGATCTTCTCTGCAGTGACGCTTCCAGCCTCATTCAGTTTCATCAGAAGATAATTTCCTCAAGTCCTTGTAAACTTAAATGGGAACATTAAATATTTAATTTTACATTCACAACCAGGAATTCTCTCTTGCCTTTTCAGTATTTTGATGTCTCTGTACAATCAAGGAGCCTAATATCTTTTAGTATAAATGAAGTTAAATAAAATAGTATTCAATTATTTTTAAACTAAACTGGTCCAAATGCAGTGACTATTTTCTTTAAAGAAATGTTTTAAGTTTTATTTGGTGTTTTTTACTGTATTCCTTTCTTTGATTGAATGATTTAAAATCCCATATACCTTTTTTAATCCTATATATACACTTTATTCTTAATCCTGTATAGAAAACTATTTCCTAAGAATTAATTTTATTATTAGTGCTTGACAGGAAGTAAAACAATCTATGTATAAAAACTGGCTACATCTTGCCACTTAGTAATGACAGCTTATATATATTTTTATTTATTTGTTTTTTATATCTATATTTGAGCAGTCAATATGTCCCCATATTGTGCAGATCTTTACTTCATTATTTTATTTACTATTTACAAAACTCAGTGATATGGGTACTATTGTCACCTTTGTTTGAAAAACTAAAATAAGTCTCACATAGGGTAAGTGGCCCAGAGTCACACAGCCTAGGCTTGAACCCTGGAATTTCCAGCAGCAGAGTCCCTACTCTAAATTGTTCTGAAGGGAAATAAACTCTCATGAAACAAACAGGCACATCCACCTTCTCCAATTGATTATGTAATAAGAATAAAGGTCTTAAGTCTCCCATTTAATTTAAAAATAACCAAAATTGTCCTAAATGAGGCAACATATGAATTCTATTCTATCTGCTCTGCCCATTGTGGAGTACGAAGAAATGATTCTTATTTGTTTGTTTTCTCTGAAATACTTGCTAGGAATTCAAAATGCTTCCGTGATGTCTCTCCTCTTACTATTCAATGGTGAGCCAGAATTGTCTACTTAAAAAAAAAGCAAACACAAAAATTCTCTAATTGTTCTTGAAATCATTTAACCTAGCATACTATAAGATAACTCTACAAAAGTAAAAAGGTAATGAAAAATAAATTGTAAGGTAGCCAAACAAAAGTAAAACTCTAAACCATACAGTTTGATAAAATTGTTCAGAATGATATATTTCACAGTAATGCCTACTGAGTATAATATAACTAAATTCAAACTTCAATAGCAATGACCATTAATAATAGGTTCAGCTTTAATAACATTAAACATAAAATTAGGTTCAATATTTAAAACTGTAAATGACCTATTCTATTCTGTATTTTTAGACTTCTACTTCTGAAGACTAAAAGCAACATGACACCCTTGTTCTCATTTACTTTGGCAAGAAGTAAAAGTGAAAATTAATTTTTTTTATTTCATAGTGTACTAACCAAGCTAAAGTTTTATACCATTTGCTGTTTTTCTATGGAATGGGCCAGAGTTGCCCCAGAAAAATTGTTCATTAAAACAAAAATTAAAAGAAACTTCCATTTCTAAAATTTATAAAACATAGTACTTTCTTATGTGACCTCAAACTAAGAATTAAAAAGGTAAAAGAAGGAAAAACTTCTGTCTATTGATTTCTACATTCGCCTTTGTTTCAAATAAAGATGGAAGAATATTTAATTTTCAAAGGTCATGAAAGTAACTTTGAATTGGGGCCTCATTTTTTAAAAAAATACTTGTTATTAACAATTAAGCTAAACGTATTTTATATAAATAACAATAGGATGTTTACATATTTAATTGGGATTTAGTCAATACATGTAATAATTATATATAATAACTACTCAAGGTAGGAGTATAATTGAATAAAAAAGTAAAAAAAGTCTGTAAAACACAGTAGAGAAAAACACAGATTAAAATTATGATATATAAATAACACCAATTAAAATTTGTAATAATTTATGATTAAAATGTACCATATATACTAAAGAAAAAATAATGATATAATAGTAATAGCCGACATTTACTGAGAATTTTTATTTTCACTAGGGAAGTGTCCAAAGAGACTCTCCCCCTGTAATTTGCTTTTTCTTTTTTTATTTATTTCAGCATATTATGGGGGTACAGATGTTTAGGTTACGTATGTTGGCCTTGTCTCCCCTACCCGCCCCAAGTCCGAGATTCAAGAATGTCTATCCCCCAGATGGTGCGCATCGCACTCTTTGTATATGCATTTACCAGTCCCCTCCTACCCCTTCCCCCCTCCCCCCTGCCCGACATCCAATAAATGTTATTCTTATATGTACACTTATGTGTTTGTCAGTTAATACCAATTTGATGGTGAGTACATGTGGTGCTTCTTTTTCCATTCTTGTGATAATTCACTTAGTAGAATCTGTTCCAGCGCTTTCCAGGAGAATACAAGAGGTGCTATATCACCATTGTTTCTTAAAGCTGAATAGTACTCTATGGTATACATATATCACATTTTATTAATCCACTCATGTATTGATGGACACTTGGGTTGTTTCCACATCTTTGCAATTGAGAATTGTGCTGCTGTAAACATTCGGGTACAGGTGTCTTTTTCATAGAGCGACTTTTGTTCTTTTGGGTAGATGACCACTAATGGGATTGCTGGAACAAATGGTAGCTCTACTTGCATCTCTTTAAGGTATCTCCATATTGCTTTCCATGGAGGTTGCACTAGCTTGCAGTCCCACCAGCAGTGTATGAGTGTTCCTATATCTCCACATCCACGCCAACATTTATTGTTTTGGGACTTTTTGATAAAGGCCAGTCTCACTGGAGATAAATGATATCTCATTGTGGTTTTGATTTGCATTTCCCTGATGATTAGAGACATTGAGCACTTTTTCATATGTCTTTTGGCCATTATTCTGTCTTCTTTTGAAAAGCTTCTGTTCATGGCCATTGCCCAGTTTTTGATAGGGTTGTTTGATTTTTTCTTGTTGATTTTCCTGAGTTCTAAGTAGATGCTAGTTATCAGCCCTTTATCGGATTTGTAGCACGCAAAAATTTTCTCTCATTCTGTAGGTTGTCTCTTTGCTCTTGTGACGGTTTCTTTGGCTGTGCAGAAGCTTTTTAATTTGACCAGGTACCATTATTTATTTTGGTTGTTGCTGTGATTGCCTTTGGGGTCTTCTTCATAAATTCTTTGCCTAGGCCAATGTCTAGAAGAGTATTTCCAACATTTTCCTCTAGAATTCTAAAAGTTTCACTCCTTAGGTTTAAATCTGTTACCCAGCGTGAGTTGATTTCTGTGAGAGGTGAAAGGTGTGGATCCTGGTTCAGTCTTCTACATGTTGCTATCCAGTTTTCTCAGCACCATTTATTGAATAAGGATTCTTTTCTCCAGTGTATGTTTTGGTCTCCTTTGTCAAAGACTAGATGGCTATATGAAGATGGTTTTATATCTGAGTTCTCAGTTCTGTTCCACTGGTCAATGGCTCTATTTTTGTGCCAGTACCAAGCTGCTTTGATTACTACAGCCTTATAATAAAGTTTGAAGTCTGGTAAGTTGATACCTCCCATTTTGTCTTTATTGCCTAGAATTGTTTTTGCTATGTGGGGTCTTCTCTGGTTCCATACGAAGCATAAAATTAATTTTCTACATCCGTGAAGAATGATGTTGGAATTTTAATAGGGATTGCACTGAATCTGTAGGTCACTTTGAGCCATATACACATTTTAACAATGTTGATTCTGCCAACCCACAAGCATGGTATGGTTTTCCACCTGTTTACATCCTCTGCTATTTCCTTCCTCAATGTTTCATAGTTCTCCCTGTAGAGGTATTTTACCTCCTTAGTTAAATATATTCCTAGAAACTTTATTTTCTTTGTTGCTATTGTGAAGGGAATCGAGTCTTTGATTAGGTTCTTGGTATGACTGCTATTGGCGTATGAGAAAGCCTCTGATTTGTGTGCATTGATTTTATGTCCTGAGACTTTACTGAATTCATTTATCAATTCCAGGAGCCTCTTGGTTGAATCTTTGGGGTTTTCTAGATATAATATCATGTCATCAGCAAATAGAAAGAGTTTCATCTCTTCTGTTCCCATTTGTATGGCTTTAATTCCACTCTCTTGCCTGATTGCTGTGGCCAGGACTTCCAGCACTATATTGAATACAAGTGGATATAGCGGGCAACCTTGTCTGGTTCGAGTTCTAAGTGGGAATGCTTTCAGTTTTTCCCCATTCAGTATGATGTTGACTGTGGGTTTGTCATAAATGGCTTGTATCATTTTTAGGTAAGCCCCATCTATGTCTATTTTGTTGAGCATTCTAATCATAAAAGGGTGTTGAATTTTGTCAAATGCTTTTTCTGCATCTATTGAGAAAATCATGGTTTTTTTTTTTTTTTGCTTCTGTTTATGTGGTGAATTACATTTATAGATTTGCATATGTTAAACTATCCCTGTACTTCTGGAATGAAGCCCACTGGATCATGGTGCATTATTTTCTTAATAAGCACCTGGATTCAGTTAGCTAGAATTTTGTCGGGAATTTTTGCACCTACATTCATAAGGGATATTGGTCTGTAATTTTCCTATTCATTGCGTACTTTCCTGGTTTTGGTATTAGGGTTATGTTGGCTTCATAAAATGTGCTGGGAAGGAATCAATCCTTCTCAATGTTGTGGAATAATTTCTGCAGGATGGGCACCAGTTCTTCTTTGTAGGTGTCATAAAATTCGGGAGTGAAACCCTCTGGTCTGAGACTTTTCTTTTTTGGAATGTTTTTTATGGCTGTTTCAATTTCAGTCCTTGATATTGGTCTGTTCAGGAATTCTATTTCTTCCTGGCTGAGCCTTGGGAGGCTGTGTGTTTCTAAAAATCTGTCCATTTCCTCCACATTTTCCAGTTTGTGTGCATAAAGGTTTCTGTAATATTCACAAATTATATCTTGAATCTCCATGGCATCAGTTGTGACTTCTCCTTTTTTGTTCCTGATGGAGCTTATTAGAGATTTTTCTTTTCTGTTTTTCATTAGTTTAGCCAAAGGCGTGTCAACTTTGTTTATTTTTTCAAGGAACCAACTTTTTGTTTTATTAATCTTCCGTATAGTTTTCCTGTTGTCAATTTCATTTAGTTCTGATTTAATCTTATTAATTTCCCTTCCTCTGCTGGGTTTGGGGTCCGTCTGTTCTTCTTTTTCCAGTTCTTTGAGTTGATTCATTAGGTTGTCTATTTGTGATCTTTTTGACTTTTGGATATAGGCATTTATGGAAATAAACTTTCCTCTCAAGACTGCTTTGGCTGTGTCCCACAGATTTTGATAACTTGTGTCACCTTTGTCATTCAGTTCAAAGAATCTTTTGATTTCCATCTTTAGTTCCTCGTTTCTGAAGGAATCGTCCAGCAGAAAGTTGTTTAATTTCCATGACTTTGTGTAGAGATGAGAGTTTCTGTTGGGGTTGATTTCTATTCTCATTCCACTGTGATCTAAGAAGATGCATGGCATAATTTATATTTTTTTTAATTTTCTGAGACATGCTTTGTGTCCTAGAATATGGTCAATCTTAGAGAATGTCCCATGAGCTGATTGGAAGAACATATATTTAGTGGTTTTGGGGTAGAATGTCCTGTAAATGTCAGTTAGGCCCATTTGTTCTAGAGTTCTGTTTAAGTCCATTTTTTTTTGTTAATTTTCTGTTTGGAGGATCTGTCCTGTGCTGTAAGCGGAGTGTTGAAGTCTCTGATTATTATAGTGTTGCTGTTTATCAATTTTTTTAGATCAAGTAGAGTTTGCTTTATGAATATGGGTGCACCTAAGTTGGGTGCATACATAATTAGAATTGTTATGTCTTCTTGTTGAACTTTCCTTTTCACCATTATATAGTGACCCTCTTCATCTTTCATTACTTTTGTTGATTTAAAAACTAAGTTATCTAAGATCAAAACTGCCACACCAGCCTTCTTTTGGCTTCCATTTGCTTGAAATATTGATTTCCACCCCTTTATCTTGAGTCTAAATGCATCCTTGCAGGTTAGATGTGTTTCCTGGAGACAGCAGATGCTTGGCTTGTTTTTTTTTATCCAATCGACCAGCCTATGTCTCTTGAGAGGGGAGTTCAAGCCATTCACATTTATTGAGAGAACTGATAAGTGGGGTGAATTACTATTCATTCTGTTGGGTTGCATTTTGTTGCTTTGTTTTCTCTCTTGAGCCATTGTGAAATCTAGCCTTTGATCTTTAACTTTTGAGTGGTTTTACATTCGTGAGTGTTTGTTGTGCTGATCCTTGTGTAATCTGTTTTGAGTGCTTCTCGGAGAGCTGGTCTTGTCTTGGTGAATTCCCTCAGTCTTTGCTTATCTGAGAATGTCTTTATTTCTCCTTCATATATGAAACTTAGTTTTTCAGGGTACAAGATTCCAGGAAGGGCATTATTCTGTTTCAGAAGAGTGAGAATGGGGCCCCAGTCTCTTCTTGATTGCAGAGTTTCAGTTGAGAAGTCTGGAGTTATTCTGACGGGCTTTCTTTTGTATGTTACTTGTTTCTTTCACCCTACAGCTCTTAGAAGGGCCTCTTTAGTGGATATTTTGGTCAATCTGATCACTGCGTGATGTGGTGTCTTCCTATTTGCATTGAATTTCCTGGGGTCCATTGAGCTTCTTGTACCTGTATATCTAGATTTTTAGCAAGGTCTGGGAAATTCTCCTCTATTAAGTCTTCAAATAGGTTATCCAGCCCTTGAGTGTTTTCTGCTTCACCTTCCGGAATCCCTATCTCCCTCAGGTTCAGTTTTTTCACATAATCCCACATTTCTTGTAGGCTTGTTTCTTTTCTCTTAATTTTCTGCTTGATCTCTGTGACTGAATTGTTTAATTGGAAGGAGTTGTCTTCAATCTCTGAGATTCTTTTTTCTGTTTGATCTACCCTGTTCTTGAGGCTTTCCACTGTGTTTTGTAGTTCCCTGAATAAGTCCTTCATTTCCAGGAGATCGGTTTGAGTTTTCTTTAATATTTCAATTTCTTTAGTGAATTTTTCTTCCGAGTCCTGGATTTTTTTTGTGGTTTCTTTGTGTTGGTCATCCATTTCTTCTTGCATATCATTCAGTTTTCTTACAATCCATGTTTGAAATTCTTCTTCTGTCATTTTAGTGTTCTGAGTTTGGTTAATGTCAATTGCTAGGGAGCTGTTGTTCCTCTTTGGGGGTGTGCTTTCCATTTGAGTCTTCATACTTCTAGAGTTCTTTCGCTGGTTCCTTCCCTTCTGGATCAGTTGCTCCTTCTTGCCTTTAGATTTTTGTTTGGATAATGACATGCCCTGTTTAGTCTCTGAGCCAGTAGGTGGTGTTTGTGGGTGAGATTTGACCACACCCTTTATGATGAATCAGTAGATTCAGTAAAAGGGCATGCAGAATGACCTCCCTGTCAGTAGGTGGCACTTGCTGGGAGGTGCGAGCTGCAGTGCTGTTTTTGGGTCCTGTAGCCAGCTCTTGTTCCTCTGGAGAGGCCCTCTTGTGCCTCAGGAGGTGGGTGGGGTCCTGGGACTTCCAAGTGTGTCCTTATTCTGCACCTCAGTGGGGGCAGGTCCGCCATTTACTGAGAATTTATTATTTGCAGGCACTGTTCTAAGTATTTATCGTATAAACATTTAAAGATGGAAAGGTCTTCTCTTTGATTTTTTTAAAGGAGAGGAATGAGAAATGGAATCCATTTTTAAGAAAGCCGAAGACCAGTAATATACGCCAAGACAAGTCGTTGTTTGTGTGTTAGAATGTATAAAAATGTTACTTCCAAATACATCCGTATAATGGGATCACACTGGTTACAGCACTGCCAATTTAGAAATATCTAGTCAATTGCGGACAATAAATTTAATAGACTTCAATTTTCCATTTTAAAATCATTCATTTATCCATTTGACAAGTATCTCTTGGCGGCCTACTGTGTTACAGGCAGTGGGAATGAATCCAGATGGGAAAATAATACAGGCAATATTAAACAAATCACAACAAAAGTAAGTTTGCAAATACAAATTGTGATAGACTCCATAAAGGGAAAGCATATTTTATTTAGAAAACATTAAGAAGAAATCAATTTTAACTGGGACCAAACAGATAAAATCTCACTGAAAAAATATTTAAGCAGCTTGAAGATAGGAGCTGCCAGGCAAAGAAACCAGGGACTAACTTTCTAGGCAGAGCAACTGTGTGTATGAATCCCTGATGTCAGAGAGCTCTGTGTCTTCAAGGAATGAACTCATCAGTGTGCCTGGAACAAAATAAAAGAAGCCAGAGAAGTAGCTGGAGAGGCAAGCAGGAGCCCAGCCTGGTGGGTCATGTCAAGACTATGGAATCTGACTTAAGTGCGATAGAAAGGTATTTGATGGGTTTTATGGGGGAGACTGACAGGATTTAAATTACACCCATAAAAGATTCTGTCCTCTGACACATAGAGCTGGGTTCTTTCTTCCTACCTTCCCTACTCCCATTGCGACCTGGGAACTGTGACCTTTACTTAATGCCCAGCCCTAAGCATCTATAAGGGGGTTTATCCTAGAGCTGAACATTCATGGATAAACTGCAGAAGTTTAACTTAACATTTTCCTGAGTCTTCTTAGATATCACCTAAAGATATTTACCAAGAAGTTACAGTGGCCTTTGCTTCCTCACTTGGATTTTCCTAGATAAATAACTTCAGTCTGGGGGTGACTGTCATCCCTCTCAATGGGGACAAATGATCAAGCAAGAGAGAAAAGACAAGAGTCTTTACAGGCAGTGTCAGATAAGAGTAGTGCTATTTTAGCAGAGGAAAGTGAGTGAGAGCTCTGGGTAATGAAACGGGCATTAAAAAGCTGCCTTATATTCTAAACCTTAATTGAAAAAGCAAGAGAATCTGTTTGCTGTTTTACTGCATTAACATTAGTTAAGATAATGCTCTTTTGACAGATAAAGAGCCCAAAATCTCAGAGGCTTAAGTTATTAGTTGCTCTGCTCAAGTCAAAGACGAAATGTGCTTCCTGATGAGATGACTCTCCTCCAAATTTGAGAATAATTCCCTTCCAATGTACAGCTCCGTGGTCTTGAAAATGTGGCTTGCAAGATCTCCATGCTCATCTCAATTGTATCAAACTTCAGGAGGAACATGAGCATCATGCAAGAAGGTTTATATGGCCCAAGGCTAGACTCTTCTCACAGTCCACTGTCTAGAACTCAGTCACACTTAACTGCAAGTCTGGGACATATAGGCTAGTTGTATACTCAGGAAGAAGAAGAGATGGATTGCCTAGAGGCTAGACAGTCTCTGACATTGCAGGGTGCCATAGGACACAAATTTCTGAAAATTCTGCAATGCAAAGTAACCAACATTAGGGCAAAAAGATCCAGTTTTCTGGAGAATAAGGAATGATCAAAAAGCAAAACAAAATGAGAAAAAAAATTGTCATCATATCAAAGCTTTTAATTGTCCCTGTTGTATAAATATAGTGTTACATATTGCATTTTCCCTTCCTTGAATCATTGCCTTTTCTCTGACAATCAATCCTTTTCATTTAACATGCATTCGCATAATTGGAATATTTTACTGAGATGAAAAATCTCTTAATTAATTTTACTGAGTGTCCTCTAGAAGACAATTTAGATTTCCTAAAAGCATGCATAATTTAGAATTAATTATGAAAAGAAACCCAACTACTAAAAGAAAAAAAAGTATTTAAAAAACACAATGAAAAGGGATAAATAATTAGGCTTCATTGGCTCTGAAATGAGTTATTTTAATAAACATCTTGGTTAGGCAAATTACATATAATTAAATATTTTCTACTTTTTTTGAAAATTATTCTTCTTGAATAGTGAAAAAGAAAGTTCTGCTATACTATTTAATTTTCAGTTATAAATAAAAGAGTATTTTTAAAAAACTGAAGAATCACTGATTACTGTATGGAGTATTGATTAGAAAGAGGCAAGAGTGCAAATAGAGGAGTTGATAAGAAAACTATGAAATTTTCCTCAGTGTGAGAAAGGTTGGATCATCTACCAGCATCTACCAAGATAAAGGGAAATTGATGTCTTAAAGCTGCAGAACACTTTAGAAGTAGAATTAACAGATCTTCATGGCAGGTTACACAGGGAAGATGACGGAGAGAGATATATCAAAGACAATCCTTAGTTTCTAGCAAGAGCAATTCGATGAATGGAAATTCCATTAACCGAAGTAGAACAAAAAATAGAAGATAAATACATATAGGAGAAAGGTCAAGAGTTCAGTTTGGGCATTTTGGGTTTGAAATACCTATTTGTTATTCAACTAGCAAAGTCAAGAAGACAATTGTAGGTACAACTAGAGCTTTGAAGATTTGAGTCTTCTGGAGGTATAAATATTAGCATCCCTAGGCATATAGATAGTGTTTAATTTATGAAATTAAATGAATAAAACTAAGATGAATAAAACTAAGAAATGAGTGGTAAATCCAGTACTGAAAGTTAAGGACCTTAGTATTCAGGAGCTAAGAAGCAGGAGCTAGCAAATTTGACAGAGATGCAGTCAGAAAGTCAGGAAGAATCCATGCTTCATGTTCATTTCAGTATTATTTGAATAGGTAAGACAAGGAAGCAAAGCTATTCATTATTCAAATAGCTAAGACACTTAGGTGTCCATCAACGAATAGTGGATAAATAAAATATGGTGTGTGTGTGTGTGTGTGTGTGTGTGTGTGTGTGTGTGTATGTGTGTGCATGTGTGCATTCCACCGATATGTGGAATACTATACGGCCTTTAAAAGGAAGGAAATCCTATCATTTATGACAGCACAGATGAACTTGGAGTACATTATGCTAAGTGAAATAAGCCATGTACAGAAAGACAAATGCTGCATGACCCCACTTATATGTGGAATTTTAAAAAAGTCAAACTCGTAGAAGCTGAGAAAAGTATAGTGGTCACCGCAGGTTAGGGACACTAGAGGAATGGCAAAAGGGCACAGATTGGTCAACGGGTACAAAGTTCCAGTTAGAAGAAATAAGTTTTAGTGATCTATTGCACAGCATGGTGATCACAGTTAATAATTATGTATTGCATAATTCAAAGTTGCTAAAGGAATAGATTTCAAACATCTTACCTCCAAAATAATGATAATAAGTGAGGTGGTAGATATGTTAATTAGCTTGATTTAATCTTTCCACAATGTACAAATATGTCAAAATCACATTGTAATCCATAAAAATATGCAATGATTATATGTCAATTAAAAAGAAAAAATAAAATAAAAAGAACATCAAATGTGGTTTGGCAAATGTCAAAGGCCAAATTAAGAGATCAGATCCGGCTGGACATGGTGGCTCATGCCTATAATCCCAGACACACGTGTTTGTTTCAACATCTCATTTCATGCCCCATGCATCATTTTTTGCTCAGGAAAAAACACATACACATATGCGTATTATACACAAACACATGTATATACACACACATGTACACAGTTGGCCCTCAGTACCCATGGGGGATTGGTTCCAGGGCCCTGGATGATAGCAAAACCCACAGATGCTCAAATCTCTTAAGTCAGCCCGCCATATCCCTGGGTTCTACATCTACAGAAATTCTATCTGAGATTGGCTGAATCCACAAATGCTTAGGAATCCACAGCTATGGAGGGCTGACTTTATATACGTATTTTTATACCAATATTTTGAAAGATAGTGTGAACAGCAAAAGGCAAAAATGCAACTGAAGGCAAATGGGAAAATGACAAGCCTTCATATATGATACATATGTGTGCTTATTTTATATGTGTTTTTATTTCACATAACAATTGCTATCATAAGTAATTCATTTCCTAACTCAGATAAATTTTTAATATTGCCCTTAATTACTTTTCTCTGGCCTTTTATTTGAAAACTTCTACATAACATATTGACTATAGGAAACAAAAAAGAGATGTCAATAACATAAGTATATGTTGATAAAATTACATTATGAATATTTTTAAAATATTTAAACAGGAAGCTGATTTCAAAAAAAATTAAAAGGTATATATCATACATGAGATTACCTTTGAGCCAAATAAATTATATTTTCAAAATGTTATGTTTTATTCTGTTATATAAATGAAATTACATTTCAAAATTTTAATATATTAATATAAATGATGAACAATAAAAATCTTTTTTTTTATTGTTTGTTATTATAGGGGTACAGATGTTTAGGTTACGTATGTTGCCCTTGCCCCCCCTTCCCCCCAAGTCCCAGTCCCAAGCGTGTCCATCTCTCGGAGAGTGAGCATTGCACCCTTTGTGTATGCATATATCCATCCCCTCCTCCCCCTCGCCCCTCCCCCTTCCCCCTCCCTCCCTACCCGACATCCAATAGATGTTATTCTTACATGTACACTTATGTGTTGTTCAGTTACTACCAATTTGATGGTGAGTACATGTGGTGCTTGTTTTTCCATTCTTGGGATACTTCGCTTAGTAGAATGCATTCCGACCCTATCCAGGAGTATACAAGAGGTTCAACATACGCAAATCTATAAATGTAATTCACCACATAAACAGAAGCAAAAACAAAAACTGTATGATACTCTCAATCGACGCAGAAAAGGCATTTGACAAAATTCAACACCCCTTTATGATAAGGACACTTAACAAAATAGGCATAGATGGGGCTTACCTAAAAATGATACAAGCCATTTATGACAAACCCACAGCCGACATCATACTGAATGGGAAAAATTGAAAGCATTCCCACTTAGAACCGGAACCAGACAAGGTTGCCCACTATCTCCACTTCTATTTAACATAGTGCTGGAAGTCCTGGCCACAGCAATCAGGCAAGAGAGCGGAATTAAAGGCATACGAATGGGAACAGAAGACATCAAACTCTCACTGTTTGCTGATGATATGATATTATATCTAGAAAACCCCAAAGATTCAACCAAGAGGCTACTGGAACTGATAAATGAATTCAGTAAAGTTTCAGGATACAAAATCAATACACACAAATCAGAGGCTTTCATATACGCCAACAGCAGTCATACAGAAAACCAAATCAAAAATTCAATTCCCGGGCGAGGGGGAGGAGGGGACGGATATATGCATACACAAAGGGTGCAATGCGCACCCTCCGAGAGATGGACATGCTTGGGACTGGGACTTGGGGGGAAGGGGGGGCAAGGGCATCATATGTAACCTAAATACCTGTACCCCTATAAACAACAAACAATAAAAAAAAAAAAAAATTCAATTCCCTTCACAATAGCAACAAAGAAAATAAAGTATCTAGGAATATATTTAACAATAAAAATCTTATTTATTAAAATGTATTTTAGGGTTTTGGTGTTTGAATCTTCAAGTAAAATGTACATAATCTTAATTCTGATAAGAAACTGTACATTTTATATTATCAGTACTAATAAATATATTCTAAATAGAATATTCACATAAAATATATGACTAAGCTTGAGAATAATATTCATTGGTTATCATAATTTCATGACATTCTGTTACATTAAAAATGTGTGAATTAAAACTAAATTAAAAGTGTAGCAAAACAACTAAAGGAACAGTGACATGTATAAGAAAAAATGTGATGTGTACATTAAAAATCAATCCATTAACAGAAATATTAAGACTTAATAGGGCTTTAAGCAATGCTGAGTGACTCCTTATGGCAGATTCAGCACCCTACTGTTCATTTCTCTGTATGTCTTGTGAGAGAGTTAGCTGTAGGTAATAGCCAGCATTCTGGAGAGTTAAGAAAGTTAAGGAGAGTTGTGAAGATCTCTTAAGATTTTGGCACTACAATGGCTGCATTTGTAAATGTCTGACATAACTTTCTAGATTTATTTCTGTGATCACTGAAACTTGATAAAAACTATAATGAAGGTTTAGTGTCACTTATTGGAACATCTTATTTCCCCTACTCAGTAGATGTATTGTGGGATGACAAAGGTTTAACTAGACCTTCAACAGAGCTTTTTTGAGAGAAATTTACAAGCTAAGGGTAAGGTCGTTCTTATTCAGAAGGAAAGATATCATTCTCTCTGGTAAGATTTGCTTTGAACACTATTTGATTTTCCATGGCTGGTAAACAGAAAACAGAGGCAGATATTTTTTAAATGCTTATTAAAAATTGCAAGCATAAAAATAAAGCTAAACATAACTAAAAGAATATAAAATAAAAGTGGAATATTTCAAATATCATGCTTAATAATTGGGGAAAAGAATGTCTTTTCAGTAAATGGTGCTATAACAACAGAAATATATATGGAAAAAATGAACCTTGACCCCATACACAAAAATTATTTTGAGGTTGAGCATAGACATAAAGGTAAATAAAAGTTAAAAATATAAAGTTGCTAGAGAAAATGTAGGAGAATGTATTTACAACTGAATATTTTCATGTTCAAAATTTCAGTAAGTCCTGATTTTAAGGAGAAAAAACTCTAATCTCACGAATTTACTGTTCTTCCCTCCCAAATTAAAAACAATAAGCTCTCCAGCAGTATGGGGATAGAACTATTACCATCAGTGGATCAGAAATTGTGACTGGCCTATATTATGAAGCAGGAAGCAATTGTGAATGGGGTTGAAATTCAACATCAGCCAAGGAAAGTACCCTTGGAGATTAAACAGACATTTCCTTCCATTAAAACTTCCAAAACAGAGGAACAGAGTCCAGGGATGGTGGAGAAGAGTGGTGGATGGGTATAAGGATGAAACAATTAAAGTGCTTCAGCAGAACTTTAAGAATTATAACAATTTCCCATTAGCATTTGTCCCCAGTATGCTGGTCATTTGCCTGTCTGCTTGTAGCTATGTTCTTGCCCCTTCCTGTTTTGCTTTATATCTCAAGGCACTGAAAAACCCACAAATTATATTCCCTAGATTCTCCTTCATTCTAGCTTAGTTTGGGTTCTACTACTAAGAAGAACAGAAGTGGGAGGGAGAAACTGTTCTTCTTTTTCCTGCTTCCCATGGTATTTCTGTTGGCAAAGCTGTCAGCAGTATGCGGCCAGAGACTTTAGTGGCCTTTGATGTTTCTGTAAAGTATCAGTGACTTAGGACAGCAGAAAGTCCCGAAAGCAGAATTGCTCCTGGTCTCTGGCTTCACCACTCTCTCTTTTTATTGCAACACAATAAAAAGAATTTGTGACAGTTATTCATATCAGGGATACATCAACTTCCTTCTTCCTCCAACCCTTCCAAAACTTTTTAAACAGATTCTCTATATTTGTTTGAAATACTTAAAATTGTTATTCTTTTTCTGTATGGATAATGATTGATGCACTGAGAGATTTGTCATGAAAGGTTACTCTTGTGCATTTGAGAGAGGGGAAAAAGGACAGTGGCATTTCGCTAAATTAAAGTGACATCATTAATAAACTAGAATGGCCAAGAAGGAATATTTCATCACCACAAAGATAGTTTCTATTAGGTTGGTGCAAAAGTAATTGCGGTTTCAGACCATGAATTTTAAATCATTATAACTAGGCTCGAATACATCTTTATTAATCAAAATAGGAACCATTACAATCAACACATTTTTGCCGAGAAATAAGTTTGCTTATTCCTGTAGCGTAAAAATCCATGCTCTGGGATTTTACAAACTCTTGGAAAGCATTTTCTGCATCCTGCTGGTTGTGGAAGTGTTTTCCCTGCAAAAAGTTGTCGAAATGCTTGAAGAAGTTGTAGTCGGTTGACACGAGGTCAGGTGAATGTGGCAGATGAAGCAAAACTTCATAGCCCAATTAGTTCAACTTTTGAAGCATTGGTTGTGCAACATGCAGTCGGGCGTCGTCATGGAGAAGAATTGGGCCCTTTCTGTTGACCAATGCCAGCTGCAGGCATTGCGGTTTTCAGTGCATCTCATCTATTTGCTGAGCATACTTCTCAGATGGAATGGTTTCCCCTGGATTCAGAAAGCTGTAGTGGATCAGACTGGCAGCAGACCACCAAAAAGTGACCATGACCCTCTTCTGATACAAGTCGGCTTTGGAAAATGCTTTGGAGCTTCTTCTTGGTCCAACCATTGAGCTGGTCATCCCCAGTTGTCATATAAAATCCACTTTTCATCACAAGTCACAATCCAATCGAGAAATGGTTCATTGTTGTTGTGTACAAGAAGAGAAGATGGCACTTCAAAAATGACGAGTTTTTTGATTTTCAGTCAGCTCATGAGGCACCCACTTACCGAGCTTTTTCACCTTTCCATTTTGCTTCACATTTCATCCTTCCAATTTGCTTCTAATGCTGAACAACTGCAGAATGGTCGACGTTGAGTTCTTCAGCAACGTCTCCAGTAGTTGTAAGAGGATCATCTTCTATGATTGCTCTCAATTCGTCATTGTCAACTTCTGATGGCTGGCCATTGCACTTCCCATCTTCAAGGCTCTCTTCTTTGCAAAACTTCTTGAACTGCCACTGTTCATTAGCAGTTCCTGGGCCAAATGCATTGTTGATGTTGCCAGTTGTCTCCACTGCTTTACAACCCATTTTGAACTTGAATAAGAAAAACACTTGAATTTGCTTTTTGTCTAACATCATTTCCACAGTTTAAAATAAATATCAAATAAACAGCAAGTAATAAGTCATTAGCAAAAAAGCATAAAGCGAGAAATGCGCATTAAAATGATGTATAACATAACCACATTTATTTAAGAATATATTCCAATATCAAATGGCAAATTTTAACAATGCTAAAACTGCAATTACTTTTGCACCAATCTAATACTTTATTCTTTGTCCTTGGAGATTCTTTCTTTACTTTCGACTTTGAGGTAAGTTGGGAAAAGAAACACAATGGGAGAAATACTCATTTGCTGATGGAATCACTTTCAATGACCATCACCATTTAGGTTTTTCATCTTTAAAATAGTACTAATAACTTACAGAGTTGTTAGGAGATTTAATGAGCTAATTTAATGCTAATGTTCTTAGTACAGGCTCTAAAATACAGAAAGACATGGTGGTATTAGGAGAAGTGAGATAATAAATGGATATTGTTTCAAGCTTCTACTTATGATAATTTGTTACACAAATTCCTAGCAGCTTACTATCTGGTTAACATGCAACCATGTTGTATTTGCAAGTCTACAATCCATTTTTCAGTATAAGTAGAGATTCCTTCTAAAACATACCTTAGTTTATATTACATAACTGCACCTCATTAAATCACCATTATCCTCAAGAAAAAATGTCCCTGCTTTTTAAATGTCTAATAAAACATGCTAATATAGTATCAGGCTAAGATCAAAGATTTTGTACATGACAGACCTAGATCCAAGTCATTGCTCACTGTAGTATTGTGTTGTTGGACAAGGTAATTAAAATTCTGATCTTCAGATTCACTGTCAGTTTAGAAAACAGGTTACAAATTGGTGGACTGTTGGGCAACTTCTTGTCAAGGGTGTTTTCTTTGGTTAGCAAGAAGCTTTGGCATATTTTAAAAATTATAATGCCTTTTATAATGCACTTTAAATTTTAATGACTAATGCCTATAATGTGGGGGACACATTTTATGGTTCACCACAATCTCTACCATTTCCTCTTATTTTAATTTCTTATCATATTTCCCCAACATTATCTGACTCTAGAAATTATTTGATTCTACTATTTCTGACCAAGAACTTCAAACAACAACATTAAGTGAGATTGAGAAAGAATTTAAAATTTAAAGGATTTGAGGAGGAAGAGATGAGGCTTAGCAGGAATAGCCAGAACACTGACTATTCAAGCATGTTGACCATGGTCCTAAAGAATTGTCTAGGCCAGGCATGATGGCTCATGCCTGTAATCCTAGCACACTGGGAGGCTGAGGTGGGAGGATTGCTTGAGCTCAGGAGTTTGAGATCAGCCTTAGCAGGAGTGAGACCCCATCTCTACTAAAAATAGATAAATTAGCCTGGCGTGGTGGTATACATCTGTAGTCCCACCTACTCGGGAGGCTGAGGCAGGAGGATAGCTTGAACCCAGGAATTTGAGGTTGCAGCAAGCTATGATTATGCCACTGCACTCTAGCCAGGATGATGGAGCAAGGCTCTGTCTCAAAAAAGAAAAAAAATATTGTCTAACATGACCAGTGATGAACTGTGAAGTTGGAATATATTTTTCTATAGTAACAATAGTAACAACACTATTCAATCAACCATGCTAGAGGAAATTCTCATCTATCTTTCTATAAAAAAGGTACAATAAAATTACCGAAATATAAGAAGTGACCGAACACTATATGATGAAAAATGTAGGAAAAAATATTATCTCTGTACTGAAGTTGGTTCCATATAATGCCTATGTAATCGATGAGGACACTGGAGCTCAATTTTGCTTGGAAACAATGACATAGAAAATGTTTCCTAAGCATAGAGCAAACCTAAACTGCACTGAAAGTCTTTGTGAAAATAAAAAAATATGTTTACAATGACACTAACATTTGAACTCATGAACATATTTCCCTTTATGGTTTAGCCATTTCTTTACTTTTGACCTTTATCCAAGAAAACACCATGAGTAATAACCCTGGCAGTCGACTCATTTGTGTAGAAATGAAAATGTCATTTAGGAGAAACTTTCAGGTAGCTGAAGAAAAAATAATGTGCAGTTACAGCTCTTTATTCTAAATGTCTTGGAAAACAATATTGTTAAACATTATTTGGAATCTGAAAGTCTAATTAGCACTTCATTAAATCTCCCAATTTAAGGTGAAAGGGTATGTGTGCTAATAAGGAAAAAGAATAAAAAATATGCTTTATAAGGAATGGCAGCAGATTGAAAAAATAATTATGTGAAAATTTAATTAGTTGGAACCCAATTGCTAACAAAGGAATGATTAAGTTTAGCTAATTTTTCTATTAATAAAACAAAGTCATTTCTTGGATTAGATTAATTACTGATGAAGAAAAATATTTAAATTTTCATTATCCTGAACCTCATGATAGAATACAGAGCTCATATTCTATGCTTTTACCAATTTGAAAAATAAAGGAGTTATCCATGGCCTACAAGTGTCTCATTACTTGAGAAAACCACGTGAAAGCAGGGCTCTTCAAAGGTCTTTGTTGCTTCAGGGAAAATTCCTGACTCTAAAAAAATGATAGCATTTCCATCTTTCTCTGCATCTACAAATGTCAATAACTATTGTATCCTAAGAATATTTTAACTATTAAATTTTAAACACATATGATTACAAATTACCAAATTTACTGAGGTAAATATTCCAGGAAAGTATTTTAGGATATTTTTTACCTTAATCAATAGCATAAAAACAAATATAGTTGGAGTACAAATGTAGAAATAGAAGTATTAGAAATAAATGAAAACCTATATAGTAAGCACCTTTACTCTCATTTATTAAAGATTACAATTTGTGAATGTTTCAACTGCTTGCTAATAATTCTATTTTGTTGTTGAGAAAAATTTAGCTATTATAGACTAAATATTATTACTAAATCATAATTCATTTATGATTACCCTGTATTTCTTGTTATCTTCATTCAATCAGAGCAGACAATGTCCAAACACAATTTTTGAACAAGTATCACTTGCCTATATCCAGCTAGCTGAGATTCTTATGTAGGCTTTCATTGATTTGGCTTGGAATAAAATAAGATTTCAACTAAAGGTACAAGTTTTGATATATGATTAAACAAACAAAAAAAAAATTGGATCTGTGTATTTATTCATTCATCTATCCATCCATCAAAAGCTAAACATTCTATATAAGTTTTTGGGGAAAGCGCCAGGTAGTATTATTAAGGATTGAGGATGCTCTTTTAGAAGGGAAAAATGATTTATTTAAAAAAGAGTGATTTTTAAAGAATCACACTCACGTAAATAAAGGTGGTGCTCCATGAATGACTTACAACATTTTCAGTGATAAAGACTGCCAAATGCTAGCACTGTGCTATTTTTGACCCAGGAGCACATTCTGTCCCCAGCCATTTATAAGGTCTATTAAAATAGTTGCCATCTAAGAGGGAAGAGCAAATTTCTGAGCGCCAGGACACATCCATGCCTGGGAAGCCAAACTGAAACCTGAAAGATTGGCTCACTCATAGTGCTCTTGCTCTTTTCACACATATGATGAGAAAACTTCCATAGAATAGGCTGGGGAATTGACCTTGCTCTAAGAGTGTTAAGAAGGGTTTTTAGTGGAGGTATAATTTTATAAAAGGAAGAGAAAACTATCACTTGATTTTTTCAGAAAAAGAAGCTTACCTACCTTTTGCTAGCTAGTGAAGAGGAAGTATTTCTAAATATTTCATCTGAAATGTTTTTCTTTAACAACATATTTTAAGGATTTTTTTTGTTGTTTTTTTATTTTGTTTTGTTTTTTACTGAAAAGGCAAAGCTCACTGGACAATCAAAAACTTTATAAAAACATTTAAACAATGTACTAAACTTCCCTGAAGAATAAGGCAAATAAAATTATAACTTTTGGGATGGGAGGTCAGAAATGGGAGAAATAAGTACTTGGTATTCAAATGAGAGTAGCACCACAGAGAAATTTCTGGAGATAACGGAGAGATCTTTCTGGAAATATATAGTAAAAAATTACTTTTGTATATTAAGGGCCATAAAAGTCTAAGAATTGTAGTGTTTAATATTCAAATTTAAGTGGTGTTTTTGCTCTTCTGTGTGCTGTCATTTCGGTATTACCCTCAAACCTTCAGGAAAAGTCTTAAGTTCACATTGTTGCCGCTGTGGGGATGGAGAATAAAGGAAGAGGGGGTGCAAGGGTAGTAGGCACAGGAAATGAAGCAGTGAGCCAGAACAAGGTGTTGGTAGAGGAAGTGATGACAGACAACAAGCCTGTAGGGAATCCTTGCAAGAAATTGGACCTGAGCCATTTTTATGTAGCTATTAATGTGAAAAGTATCCCCAGGAGCCTGGAATACTTAGGGCTATGTACGCAGTATTTATTTGGGTTACCAAAGCCATTACTTCATTCCATAAATATTTAGTCATATAGTTATTACTATTAGTGGCTAAAGAACAATAAGATGACTCAAAAACAAAAGGTTCATTAGTAAGCAAAATGGTACCTGTTTTTCTGCACTCACTGGTTGTTTCTTATCTTATTTTCAAAATCAGTTTTAAAATTCAAATGTATTTTTTATCTCTAGTCTAAAACCAATGACCTTCCAATGAATTTTTATTCAATGCAGTAATATATGACATAAAATGTATATCATTTAAATCATAACAATGAAGAATCAATTATAATATAAAACTTGAAATTCCAACTTATGTTGATCCAGTTTTTCATTTTATGAACTTCTGAGGGATGGGTCATTCAATATTTCAACCCAATCTCACTTATGAAATGTTAACACAAAGTAAGGGGTAGTATCTGGCTATGCCTTCATAACACTAAAATGGTATTGAAAGCAATAGCTACCAGCCTGGAAGGGAGCTATTTAAAAATTCAGTACCTCTAAACATTTTTATAGGCTATTAACTGTACAGTGACTCTGATTAACCCTCTTAAAATTTAATTAAAACTTAGAAAAAGGACCAAAAAATGGTGGGCAATATGTCCTTTCAATGTTACACCAGGATATAATTTAACAAACCCACTCAAGACTTACTCATATCTCTAAGAGAATATACCTGTGTTTGACTTTGCCATATACTATTTAACTACAGCCCTGGCCCAGACACTGTGAACTTACATGTTAACTTACAGTACAAATACTTTCTGTCCAGTAGAGAAGATACTCCTAAAGGGTATGGTTTAATTGCCTTGTAAGACAATAACCCACTTTGTATGTACCTAACCCAGGAATCTTAATATAACATTTTTAATGCCTTTCCAAATAAACTATTTAAACCCCTGTTTCCCAAACACATTTGAAATCAGGTTTATAATCTTATCTATCCCTACCTAATGAAAGATTTGAATAAAATAGCCATCATCTTGTATTTGCATGAGATTTTTTTTTTTTTGGAAATTATACTTTATGAAAAATATCGAAACCTTTTTTGAAAATTACACTTTCTCATTCCTATGTATCAGTTATTAAAAATAAAGTCTATTTGTTTAACAAAAATAAAACAGCAGTAGACATTGAATATTATATTTTGGGTCATGTTAGACAATTTTCTTTCCCTGCCTCAAAACATTTTTGTTTGTTCTGCTCTTCATCCTAGTGAAAAAAATGTAGGAAAGAAAGGAGCATAGAACCTCCCATTCCTTTCAGAATTGGTTTTAACTTTAAAAACATGTATTACATAATTTTAGACACACACTAATGGGCACTATGCATTTTGTGCACCAAATTTGGGGTGTATAAAACTGGTTCACGAAGAATTGTTGACAATAAGAACATCACCTCTATACTGAAACCATTCCTGAGAACATATGGGAATGAATCTGTGTATTATTATGTTAAATTTATAAGTTAGAGCAAACATAATGAAATAGTTTGTGTTCCAATGTTCAAAATATTAGAGGTGGCAGGTATCTAATGGAAAAACCAGACATTAAATGAGAAATTACACAAATAAAATTAAAATTACAACTCTGATTAGGAGAAATGCCTACTGCAATAGTGGAAGAACTAAAATAATCAGAGAGAACAACTGAGATCTGAAAGAAGAGTAGAAAATAAAATTCATAAAAACACATAATTAACTTAATTTTCAGAGTCCCTTACATTCATGTAAAAGATAAATATTTTTTAAAAAAATAACATCAAAAGTGAATCCATCAGAAATGATTTTAGCTGAAAACAAAAGAAAAACAATCTATCTATAGTGAATTAAACAAATAATGGTTTGTTTTTCTTACACAAACAGACATTTGGAGGTAGAAATGCAGGGATGGTGCAGATGCTTAGTGATGCTTTCAGAAATACAGGCTCTTTTTCTCTTTCTCCTTCACCATCATTATTTTGTTGATTTTTATACTCTTACATGTTGCCTGGGTCACAAGACTGTTGCTGCTGCACTTTGAAACATCAGCGTGACAAGTGGAAAGAAGAAAAGGGTGAAGGGTCAAAAATGGGTCCCATGTCCTCTTCAGACGACTTGCTGGCTCAGGAGAATGAGCTTAACATGCCTGGTTTGGATCAATTATAGTCATCCCTGAACCACGTTTCTTCAGCTCAAGGGATGCCTGCCAGTACCCAAAGAAATTAGCATTCAGGTAGTGAAGAAAAAAATGGACCTGGTGTGCCAAGATGATGAGAAGACCACAGTTGGTGCCTGTTACAAACATCCTCCAGAAATTGTCTCTATAATTGAATAAGCTAGAAAAATTGAAATTTTATGTAGGTGCCTTTCAAATTAACTCAACATATTAGGCCGATACACTTTGTTACATTTTCTATAGAAGAATAAATATGAATTGTTTAGTTGTCATTTTAGTAAAAAAAAGCATACTTGAATACCACCTGTCAACACCTTTATTTTTTTAGAATAGCAGTTGATATTTTTAGCATTTTAGATTTTAAATCAACATGTGTCTTTTTATTTCCTTCTGCCTTCCTGTTCATTTTGATAATATTTCTTATGTTTTATGTGTATGCAGAAATTAATTTATGGGAAATATTTCAAAAAGGCATCACAAATAAAGGTGACTTCAGGTGTATGAAAGAAATATGGGTTTTGTGTATAGCAAGAAGGCAGGCAGACTGGATCTAAGAAAAATAATTTTATAAAGAGAAAAAGGGCTCACTAGGGTAAACTTGTAGCGATAACAGAAATGATAAGTCCTTTTAGCTAGCAAGATGTATTTTGCCCAAATTTTCAAAAGTAATGTTTTTATAGGCAGTTCTACAGAGTCTGCCAAATAGCAAAAACGGAGAACAAACGGGAAGGGGAGAGGAAAATAAAAGGAGGGAGGGAGGGAATAAGAAACAAAGAAAGAGAGAAAGGGGAGAGAAAGAAGGACCTCATTTATAACAAATGTCTAAGACTAATCAAAAACAGTAAGGACAGATTTTCAATTTAGATGGTAGTTTTACAAATGATGAATGATGATTGCTCAGTGTTTATGAATGTGTTGCACTACTTCTAGGGCAGTAACTGATAGAAGGTATGAACTATATGTATCAGTTAACACAGAAGGAATACTAAACTATGTGAGGATATTTGAGGGAAGACCACAAAGAAAACGTGTGGAGTTGAACCAATAATAAAGTTTTAGAAATACCAAATGACAACAGCTTCATTCTGAATTCACCAAAAGAGCGAAGGAAGAAGCTAGAAGCTATCATGCAGATATAAATATACAGCGACAATTGTGCCTGTTATTAGCAAATTTTGAAGACTTGAGCATTTCTTCAAAAGGCACTAGGAAGTTGAAAGGTTGAATAATGAGTGCAATAACAAAGTCACTGGAGAAGCAAGTGAAAAATATAGATTGCCTTCATTCTTTAACCAATAGATATTTATGTGCTCTAGGTCCAATGTTTTAGGCATGGTCTCCTGGGTGATTTTCATGCCCATCAAACTAAGTTCAAATTCCATAGTAATCAAATCCTTGCTACCGTTTTCCAAAGTGTGTTTCATGGAATACTAATCCTGTGCTTTGAAAAAGTGTTCCTTAGTAAAATATGTCTAGGAAACCCTATATAGCATAGTTTCCTTTTAGAGACTAGTCATTTGCATTAACATATTAAAAGCTTTGAAAATTCTCTTTAAAATCTGTTTAAATTTGATTAATTTGTTCACTTGTTAAATTTTTAAATTTATTTGTACCTAGAGCACTCATACCTACTAACATACAAAGAAACTATTATTCCACTTCAGGAAATTTTAGTCTTGCCTCAGGGTGTTTCTAGCACTCTGTTTTACAGCATCTTTCCATGTACACTCTCCTATAGTCAAAATGGAGAGCTAGATACTGTCCACATATATGTCCTAGGTTTAATTTTATGCTCTTCTCATTTTTTTTTAATAACTCTACCCCCACTTTACCATCTACCTGTGTATCACCCATCTACCTGTGTATCTCTAGCATGAAAAACATTTACAACCTTTTACCTGGATACCTATTCCCTAATAACCTATTCTAAGAAAATCTGAAATATAGAAAAAGGCTTTACTGAAATATAGAAAAGGATGTTTAATATGTAACTTATAATAGCAAAACCTAAGACATTACTTAAGTGTCCTATAAAAGAGGGCTAGAGGGTATTTAGAATGGTGGATAGACAGCCATTAACATTAGGGTTATAAAGAATGTTTTAAATATGGTATATTTTAAGTCATTTATTTTTTAAGTAATATAATATTAACTTTAAAAAGCCACCTATAAAATTATATGCAAACTAATTTCTCAAATATATAAAGCAATACAAAGAAAGGTTAAAATGAAAGATATCCACTGTTAATTATGGTATTTTGGAGTAGTGGAAGTTTAGATAATTTTTTTTAATCTTTTGTAAGCATCTGGATTTTTAAAACTTATTAATTGTATAATTAAAAATAAAAATAAAACAAACAGACAGACCCTCATGCATTCTTCAGGGCCAAATTGGTTTCTTTGTTGTCACTAAGACTTCCCTAATTCCCCCTAACAGATGTTTTTACTCTGCTTCCCAACTCCAGGGCTCTACGGTGTATGTCTCTCACAGTACATTTCAAGATCTACTTTGGACCAGAGATAATTGTATAATTACCTTACCCTGCCTGTACCAAATTACATTCTATTTTGTGTCTGTAGCAGCACTCAAGAAATGTCTTTTATAAAGTAGGCATTTAAGAAATATTTGTTCACTGAATAGATTATTTTTTGTCCTAAATTTATTCTCTTTTGTTAATATGTTTCTGAGAGAAACTTTGTAAAATCAAATGGTATATAATTATAAAAATCCAAGTAAGATCACCCACCGCCTATTTCTATTCACTCATGATATCCAAATTACCTGATGTCCTATGACAAGATTGATATCCTCTTAAGGAGGGTTTTGGTTTTTTGTTTTTTTGTTTTTGTTTTTGTTTGCATAACTGAAATTGAAAGTGGTAAACATGGAAAAACCATGGAAAAATGGTAACTAGTAACTTTGACTTAATTTTTCCTTCTAGGTCATCCTACTATGTATTAAAGATCAAATAATAGAGTGTGCCTTGTCTAACTAGGAAGAAATGCTGTCATGCTTCCTGTGAGTTAAACACATTTTTTTTCATTTTTCCACTACATTCATAGGAGAATGGCTGAAATTTTATATATATATATATATTTTATATATATATATATTTATATGTTTAATATATCTCACCTGCACTTGGTTTTGTCAGTATACAAAACCAAGTGCAGGTGAAGTGAAGCACCTGGAACTCTCATTCATTACTAGTGGAATGCAAAGTGGTACAGCCATATTGAAAACAGTTTGACAGTTCCTTATAAATTAAACATACTTCTAATTCTTCACCAAGTTTATCAGGCCTGAACACTCATTTGAAATATTTCTTAACGGTTTCAATGCATTTCACAAATCTAAGCATAAATATTATTTTCTGTCTTCAATATTTCCTTAATCTGAGTAAATTTCAAAGCCATTCCACCTTGTAGGGGGAGGTAACTGATGGCAATATTGTTAGTACATCAAGAAATTGCAGCTGCAGCAGGAGTTTTACACAATTAATGGTTACACAATCAACAATTACATAATGCATTTTATACAGTCAACTCACCTTCACCATTTATGATCTTGTATTTATCTTTTTTTTTCCTTATATTCTCCCTATTTTTTATTTCCCTTTTGCCCTCTTCTTCTGCTTAGGCCAGCAATTCTCAAATTAAGGTGTCCATCAAAATCATAAGTAGACATTTTCAAAAAGACAGACATGGGCTCCACCACCACTCATCTGAACCAGAAATTGTGACATGTGGACCATACATCCATATGTTTTAGAAACTCCACATATGAGGTTGGAGTGCACCACTCCTTGAGAGATTTTGACTTAGATTTCGCTCAGGAAAGCAAAGTTTAACACTGGTACTATTCAATGCTGTAGACATCAATGTGGACTCAGTGGAACTACCAGCCTGTTGTGAGCATGACAGGTATATGCTGTACAGTATATGCTTTTAAGTAAACTCGAACATAGCTCAAGAAAGTAAAACTATTGCCAGAATATATGAAAAATGAGATAATAGTAACTCTTTCATTTACTACAACTTACCATCTCCTCATATACATATTTACCTACTCCCTAGAATCCATTCCTATCTTCCTTTTTAACTACCCTTTTATCTGTTTAGCACATTATCTGTAACATAGCAGATGACCAGTAATTCTTTTCTTTGTGTTTATATCAATGCATTTATACTTATTTTATACATATTTTATATGTTTTTAACTACTTGAATATAGACCTATATAATTCTTTTTAAGCTTCCCCCAAGGTATGTATGTACAGTTAAAGCTGCAAGTGTAATACTGGCTTGAGCACTCTAAAATGGGTTCTGGAATAAAACCACGTTCCCGACTAACTATGGCCAACAGAAGAGGCAGTGATGCCCAGCACTGGGAAAACATGCTGCCTGTCTTAATAAAGCGGGGGAAAGAAGACAGACTAATATACAAAAGAAGATCACATTATAGGCTGTAATGAGATCAACAGATTAAAAAATGGTATTTAAATCAGGACAGTAAGAGAAACAAAGGGAAAGAAGGATCCTACGGCTTTATAAGTATATGCTAAGATGAGGGCATCCAGGAAAATTTGAAGTAAAAAGAAAAGTTACATAGACCCAGCCTTGTGCTTAAAGAGAACAGTCTCTAAGGTGTCACTGCGTGGTAGCTTTTACCCATAGTGGTGCTATCTGGCAGTTTTAAAATGTCCACAAATTTTCTGATACATCTCCCTTCAAGGGGCAAAGCTTGAGTACCCTGCCTGCAGTGTGGACTACATTTGGGGTATTGCTTTTAATGATGAAGGGGAGAAGGTGGAAAAAGCTGGCTGTAATTTCAGAGACCAGGTTATAAAAGGTAGCTTTGTGGCTTCCTTTGTGCGCTCTCTCTTTGAATCACTCATTCCAGGGAGAGTTAACCACCATGTCATAAGCAGCACCGTGGAAAAGCCAAAGGACTAGGAACTGAAGCCTTGGGCCAGCAGCCACGTGAGTGGTCCTTCTTGAAAGGGGAGCTCTCAGCCACCGTTAAGCCTCCAGATGGTTGTAGCCTATGGCTAACATCTTCTTTTTATTGATATATCATAGTTATACATATTTATTGAGTACATGTAATATTTTGATGCACGTATACAACGTGTAATGATCAAATCAGGGTAACTGGGATATCCATCACCTCAAACATTTATCTTTTCTTTAGGTTGGGAACACTTCAATTCTTCTCTTGTAGCTTTTTGAAATATACAATAAATTATTATTAACTATATTCACCCTACTGTCATATCAAACACTAAAACTCATTCCTTCTATCTAACTGTATTTTTGCACCCATTAACCAACCTCTCCTCATGTCCTCCTCCCCCAACACTTCCCAGGCTCAGGTAACCACCATCTTACTGTTTACCTCCAGGTTGACAACCTGACTACAGTTGCAGCAAGGCCTTAACAGCCACTCCTGAGTTGTATTAAGTTGCTAAATTTGGAAGTAATTTGTTATGCAGCAATGAATAACTAATACGTATTACTATTATTATTTTGGGGAAAGTCAAAATGTGTATTTACTTTTATTGTGCAGTGTACTGATTTGGGAGACAGTAATGAAGTGTTAATTCAAACAAACTTGGTATTGGAATTTCTTAATCCCCAGAATATCAAAATGATCCTATTCCTAAAAGCCTTGATACCTAGCAACAAAGAAATCTAGGAACAATAGATATGTAAAAACAGAACACAAATGCTCAAGTAATTCTACTTTGTCCTTACAACTCTCAGAATCCCTCTGAGTGAATAGGATGCAGATGGATATAAAAGTCGTAGACTTAAACTCAGGTGCAAAAAGAATTGATGTCTTTTCTTCGGTTGTCAAATTCTGTTCAAATTTTGTCTCTACCACTAATTCTATGTTGTTCTGGTGAAGAAAGAAAAGCACAAAAATATTTTTTTAAAAAAGGAGGAAAATAGTAAAATGTTTTGAGGTGGAAGAATCATATAGGTCACCCCATCTGACCTCCCACAGAAATCTCTCCCACAGTATTACTGACATATCATAATGTGGCTTCTTTTTTCATAACTCCATTGATGGAGAAATGACCAATTTATTTTTTTAATAGCATACTAAAATTTGGAAACTCCAATTGCTAGATTCTTGGTAGATTTTTTTTTTCAAGGGTAAAAAAGTAACTTTATTTATTTACTTTTGCTGAATAGCATTTTATTTTATTTTACGTGTGTGTGTTTTCATGATTTTTTTTAAATTTCAGAATATTACAGGGGCACAAATGTTTTGGTTCCATAAATTGCTTTTGTACCATTGAGACAAAGTTATAAGTATGCTCATCCCCCAGATAATGTGCATTGTACCCATTAGATGTGAATTTATCCATCCCCTCCTCTCCACTCCCTCCTGCTCGATTTCTGATTTAATCTCCATTTCCCCTTGGACATACTTCTGCAATCTGGATCAAAATAGAACAAATCTAGCATATGAATTGTTCAAATTTTGGAGCAGTTAACATGTCATCTTTTAATTTTAGCATAGATGTGTGAAAAGGACACTTGGAAGTACTTGACACACACAATGCTAAGTGGGAGAACAGAATTAAAGCATTATAAATGAGTGTAGACATTTCAATATGCAGTGGAGGAGTAAGAGCTGGGAATCAAAATTCATGGCTTTAGACTATACTGTCCTGTCTTTTACTCCTGGCTCTCAGCCCAAATTACATATAAATACCTAACATTAAACTATCCACAGAATGTGTTTCTTCTTCTATTACATACTTTTCCCCAAACCTCTAATGTTATAAGTCAGGCTCATAATGGTAATACAGTCTGCCAAAAAAATAAGTTCTTAAATCTATAAGAAATTTTACTTTCAGGTCCTTATGACTAATTATGGGCAACTTATATGCTATAATTGCAGGAATTACCCCTAGTAATATCATCAATAGACATCTTGAGTTAACTCACATAAAGATATTATAAAATGTTGAATAGGATTGACCAGTGAGAAATTTTGGAATTAAGCCATCATGTTATTTCATTTGCATACAAACTATCTAAAGAAAAGGAAGCATCAAAGTCCCATCATCATTCTTTATAGAACTAGAAAAAATAATTCTATGCTTTGTATGGAACCAGAAAAGATCTCGTGTAGCCAAAGCAATCTTAAGTAAAAAGAACAAACTGGGAGGTATCAGTCTACCAGACTTCAAGCTCTACTACCAGGCTATAGAAACTAAAACAGCATGGTACTGGCACAAGAACAGAGACATTGACCTCTGGAACAGGACTGAGAATCCAGAGATGAAACCATCCTCATATGGTAATCTAATCTTTGACGAAGCTAACAAAAATATACACTGGGGAAAAGAATGTCTCTTCAATAAATGGTGCTGGGAAAACTGGATAGCTACATGCAGAAAAATGGAACTGGATCCCCACCTCTCACCTCTCACAAAAATCAATTCAAGATGCATAGCAGACTTAAACCTAAGGCATGAAACCTTAAGAATTCTAAAAGAAGATGTTGGGAAGACCCTTTCAGACATTGGCCTAGGCAAGGAATTCTTGAAGAAGAACCCCAAAGCAATCGCTGCAGCAACAAAAATAAATAAACGAGATCTAATCAAATTAAAAAGCTTCTGCACTGCCAAGGAAACTACCATTAGAGCGAATAGACAGCCCACAGAATGGGAGAAAATATTTTCTCTCTACACACCCGATAAAGGACTGATAACAAGAATCTATCTAGAACTTAAAAAAATCAACAAGAAACAATCAAACAACCCCATCAACAAATGGGCAAAGGAAATGGACAGAAACTTTTCAAAAGAAGTCAGAATAATGGCCAGCAAACATATAAAAAAATGCTCAACATCTCTAATCATTAGAGAAATGCAAATCAAAACCACAATGAGATATCATCTAACCCCAGTGAGATTGCCCTCTGTCAAAAAATCCCAAAACAACAAATGCTGGTGAGGATGTGGGAGACAGGAACACTCTAACACTGCTGGTGGGACTGCAAAGTAGTGCAACCTCTGTGGAAAAGAATTTGAAGATACCTCAAAGAGCTAAAAATAGAAATACCATTTGATCCAGCAATAGACTATTAGGCATCTACCTAAAAGAGCACAAAACATTCTATGATAAAGACATCTGCACCCGAATGTTATGGCAGCACAATTCACTACTGCAAGGATATGGAAACAACCCAAGTGCCCATTAATCCATGAGTGGATTATCAAAATTTGGTATATGTATACAATGGAATATTACTCAACCATAAGAAACGACAGTGATCTAGAACCTCTTATACTTTCCTGGATTAAACTTAAGCCCATTATCCAAAGTGAGGAACCACAAGATCGGAAGAATGGGCTCCACTTGTACTCGCCATCAAATTGGTACTAACTGATTAACACTAGGAGGCTCACATGGCAGTAATACTCTCCAGGGATTAGGGGGATGAGGGGTAAACCCACAACTAAAGGACATGGGGAGCACTGTAGGGGGGAAGGGCATGCCTTTAACCCTTGCTTGGGTGAGGCAAAGACATAAAGTGTAACCTTAATGTTTGTACCCTCATAATACTCTGAAATATAAAAAAAAAAGGAAGCAACCACTCACATGGCGAGCTTGATTAGTACACAAAGAGCAAGTCAGTACTAATTTTAGTGAAACCTAATTTTAATCAAGCAACATCATTTTCATTCATCATTTTTTGGTTCTTATCACTTTCTTCACTTGAATGCCAAACAAAAATGATTTCTAATTTTTGAAGGTTAATATAAAGAGTCATGATACCACATTTATGCCTATTGCTATAAAACAGCAAACATTCCTCACAAAACTTAAATATTAATATTATTCCTGGGACTCTAGCTAGATCTACTTAGGTATTTTTGTGTTTATAAAGCTGTATCATATACACACATACACATAATGACAAAATAATATATGAAGTCAGAGTATATAACACCTTATGTGATGACAAGGAAGTAAATAAGACAAAGATCAGGCACAGGAACATTAAAAGCAAAGAATGATAACCACTCATCGAAAACACAAATCCCTATCTCTCATAACCTGAAGGTTAGAAGTAGTATTTCTAAAACATAAACTCACCCTCGGCCTATATGCAGCCACTAACTGATTTATAGTTTCTTTGATAATAATGTATTTTACATGTGCTTATTCCTTTAAGCCATGAATAATATGTTTAATGTTTTAAATTAAAAATCTATACTTTGCGTGGTATCATATTAAAAATGGCTTCCATATGTTATATTGAATTGTGACAGTAAAATAAATTATCCTTTGCTTGGCTGGTCAAAGAATATTTAGGTTTTAGAAAACTTACATACATACAACTCTAGCTGCATCTTCAAATTCAGCGCAAGATGTAATAGTAGCTATGCAAACACATATGCACACACACAGAAACACATTTACATTTGTACCACTTCAATTGTTAACATGAATTTCTTTCAGCACTGTGAGTATCAACCTTTTCCAGGCCCTTGTTATCTGTACCTGTGCAAAACTTCCCTTGGAAGCCCGTTTACAGGCTCAGCTCTATTTTAGAAGTAATCCTAGAATTACATAAGAGGTTTTTGAGCTTTTTAATTCTAAAAAGTAATACTTTTGGAATCAAAATCATAACATGTATTTGATACTGAATATTATCCCTGTGATTATTTGTTGAATAAATGAATAAATTATGTCAGCAGGTCTACTCTCTCAACTCTTACTTTGGGGTACAACTCTCATAACTGGATTTCTCTTTATGTCATAAACATCATCCCTACTGTTCAAAGGTACTTATAACCAGATCTCAGTCTTGCTCACTATTCTGGAATTTCTATCTTATTAACCTGCCCAATTACATAATTGCTTTGAGTATTAGGCCCTGCCATTTTTTCTCAGTACCCTATATCCCTACAACTTGTCTTTAGTTACAAGTTAGCATGAAGGATATTGCCACCAAATAAAATTTGTTTGCATGGCTCACTGCTTGACTTTTCTATTCCTCTCCTTTCTTACATCCATCAGAGCCTGGCTTTGTTTACCTCTCATGACTGAACTCATGAGACAGGCTTGGTAGCTATGGATGACGTTCATGCCTTAAAGCAGATTCTCTCCATACTAGCTCCAAATTGTAGGTCCTGTCTCTCCAAAATGGCCCTTTTTCTCTGTAATTAGCCCAGCAAAGATCCTGAGATAGTACCTTCATGGTCAGGTTAATCTGTAGAAAAATAGAGGTCTCCTTCATGTTTGGAAATTAAATCAGGTAAATAATTTGGTGAAAGAAGGATATACCAATACTGTAATCACTACCAAAAAAGAAAATGGTAACACAAAATCTAAATGTATCTTTATAAAGTCAATCTAAATATTTTAATTTATAAAAAAATCAAGTTTTTCTTATAACTTTGATGCCACCATGAATATTATAAATTGAAGTTCAAATCAAATGCTAAATTATTCCTGAAATATGTTTTAAAATGAGACTTTATGCTTATCCATAATTTATTTCTGAATTATCTACACCAATTGAGTTCTATTTTGACATTTTGAATTAAGTTGAACTAGAGAACCTCTGGGAAAATCACACTGGAGTTGCCACCTACCTAAAATTACTACAAAGAACAGTAATAACCTTCTGGGTGCTATAGAATGGTTTAACAAGCACAAGTTATTAATATCTAGGTAAACAATAGAAAAATATTTAATTTGACAATCTTCTGAAATCTCTTTCTAAAGTCTTACAGACTTATATATGTACATGCTGAATAATTGCTATTCAATGACTATTTATGGTCATGCCTACCAAGATATAATACAATGTGTATGTATCTTTTCTACCATTTATTTTGCTAGAAACTTCAAACATTATTGAACAAGATATGGTCATAAAAAAACCATAAAACCTTTAATCTATTACCTTATTTTATCCAGTGAAAATTATTGACACTTCTATGATAGAATAAATGATGAATGCAGGGTTTCAGCCTACTTGTCCATTTTTACTTCACAAAATGCATTACTTTAATGCACTTCTAAGGAGAGCAGTTAAAGATAAAGATGATGAAATTTTATAACGGATTTGCTAGGGATAAGCTTTTTCAAGTTATGCCCTGGTATCAGAACTAATTCTCCTTAATCTCTTAAATCCACAGAAATATACAATGAAAATGATGTGATTTTGAGGCACCATATGATCTTAAATCAAAGACAGATACAAAACTTTTAAAAAGATTTTTGGCATCAGCAGATAAAATGAAAAAGGTTTCCAGTTAAACTACCCTTACGAGAATCCACATTTACTTTAGCAACTGAATTTCTACTCAGCAATGTTACTGAGTTAAACAGATTCTGATGGTCTTTGCTGGGACCTAATAAAGAGAAAAAAAGTGATTTCAAACCAAATAAGTTTATTACAGCTTAAATCAAGCTGAAGTATCCACACTTTTGTAGCACTTTATTCTCCATTTTTCCTGCTACAATTTGGTTCTGATTTCTCTTCTTTTACATCTTTCTCCTCACATGCATTAAATGGTAAGAGTGTTCCCTAAAAATTTTGCCCTGGGCCTGTGCTTTCTCTCTCCTTATATGCAACTATAAACTTTGCAAGAAAATATTCTTTATTATATCCAACTTATTATTTCCAAGAAAATATTCTTGATTATATCTAACTTATTTCCTGTCTTTATACACAAGGACTGTGAGGATAGTCTCTATTTCCCTGTATCTCATATTCCAAATCCTTGACGGTGGTATGTAACAAAAGCATATAAAATTTTCTACTTATTCTTTAGAAAATTGCATTTTTACTTCATATTAGTTCTAAAGCATTTGACCCATTACAAAAGTACATACATTTAAGGAAAATTATTGAAGCTAAACTAATATTAATACTTAGTCCTATTATTTTTCTCCTTTTATTATAGGTCCTGAGGATTCAGAACCTTCTCAGATAAAGTTAATTTCTTTTCTGCTCTTCTTTCTCCAATAAAACTACAGAAACTATTAGTGCAGAGGCCCAGTTATATGCAAAATTTGGCATAAAGAAGACTCACAAGTTCATTTTGCCTCCTTTCCCCCAGTTCATATCCTGACCTTTTACATGAGGGCTTGAAGCAGCATTTCATAAGCATCTGTGTTCTATTTTTATGTATTTATTGTTCCCAGATAAGCAGAAAGCAATGCCCTCAGGAGTAGGATCTTCCTGATGTTTTGAGCATTCTGAAATTTCAGTACTAAGCTTATTTTAATTACAAATCACAACGAGCAATACAAGCAAAGACACAATTCTTGCCATTCGCAGTAGTTTATGCTCTACAAAGTCACTGTGAACACTGAATTAGCAAATACTGAACCACTGCTTCTTGGGGAAATACTGGGTTAAGTTCCCACAAGCATCTGGTTGCAACATTTCCATCAATCCATATATAACCTTGCTTTATGTGTGTTTTTGCTAAAATATGCCTTATATAATATATATTGTTGATTCATTAACATTAACATTGAATTCACAGCCAACAGCACCATAGCTCATGCCTAAACAAAGCTTACCTAGCATATGCATTTTTTCTGTAAGACAAATCGCAGCCCTCTTGTGCTTAGGAACAGCAGACAGCACTTCAGTGCTACACTTGGGGGCCATTTTAAACAGCAAATTCACCAACAAAAAGCACAAAAATGTGAAAAACATGGCATTAAATAGATTGCCAAGAAAACACACTTGTTCACAGCATGAGAGGTGAAACAAGAAGGCAGAGCATTACCTTGTTCAACCTCAGCCAAGAATGTGTACACCAGACAACGCAAATTTTTTGCCACTTTGCCATGTCTGTGAATGACCACACAAGTGCCAACAGTATGAATTTTGGAATTATAAACAGATTTTAGCAAGTAGTCAAATTTGCAAATATAAAATCTGAAAATAATGAGAAATCATTATACCTAATCCAAATGACTGATATGCCCTATTTGGAACACATTTCAAATTGTTGTCTTGAAATCTAAAGAGTATAATTTTTCTCTGACCCCTAAAAACTGTTAATTTGATACATTCCTAACAACACATTCTCTGATTTGAGTCTTCTTCCCCTTCACTGGTCATTGTCTATCTCTGTTAACTGCATGCCACTAAAATCCACCTTGGCTTTCAGCAATATATAACTCTGCTCCTTTTACTGAATTGTTTGGTTCTGCAAATTTCCAAATCCTCTTTCAAATAGACTCAATTTTTTACCATTTTGAACAAATTTTTCCTTGACCATGCCATGTTTTCAGCTATTATTCATTTTCTTTCTGTTTTATTTTGAAATACTGGAATAAATCACTTACACCTGATGACATGACTTCATTTCCCTATTAGCCCTAATTCTTTAAAAAATCTGGCTATTGCCTCTAACACCCAATTATTATAACATTGAATTCTTCACTGACACCAAAAACTTCTGTTTTGTCAAACCTGATGGCTTTGCTCTAGATCTCAATTAAACATGAAGCACTTATTGCCAGTTTTTGATATTTTTGACCACTCCATGAATCTTGCTTTTCTTGCTTGTTTGACATTGCTCTATGTTGCTGCTTCTCTCTCTCTCTGATAATAGTTTCTTTTTTTTCTCCTTTCCCACTATCTGTAGGCATTTATAAAGACCAGGGAGGTTCAGCCATTTGGACCACAACCCACGATAAGGAATGCATTTTATGTCATGACTTGGTACATACACACACACACACACATACACACACACACTCAGAAACATGAACATGCCTGAAACATAAATTTTCAAAATAATTCTTCTGCTTATTAACTGAAAAACACTCCGATATTGCTTTTTTATTCTATTAAATTATTTTTCTCTTTTTTAAAAATAAGGCTGCTCAGAAAAGGCTTCTTTTGCTTTTACTCCTCCAAAATGCAGCTCAATGCTTTCTACTTGATCTACAGAAAGGCTTTAAAGTTGCCAACCACAATGTGAGGATTATGAATTTCAGGCATGGAGTTTTTATTAGCATTAAAAAGACAGAATTAATTTAAGAATATGTATTCTTAAAAAAACTAAAATACACCCTAGTATCTGTATTAACAAAGTGAGGAAAAAAATCAATTAACAATTGATTTATGTGACATATTTTAAGGTATAGTCAAGAAATTTTAAAACTGTTGATTTATCTATAGACAGGAAGTCATTATCTCTACTTTAAAATTTTTAAAAAATTGAACAAAAATAGTTTGGTGATTCTGCAATACTACTAAAAGATCCCTATTGTAAGCTTTAAGTAGAAATTCATATGGAATCAATTTATTTAAAATCACATAAACACTGGTAATTTACAATTTTTAGACTAGAGATTTCATAGCCTTTTCTTGAAAGTTATTTCCATTGAGTGCTTAACTCTTGAGTTTAATTCGAAAACAAATTCAGAAAACCTGGGCATTTAGGACCCCATTCCTCTCTACCCAGTGGTGAAGTAAATATTGAAATAGGAAAGGAGTGCCTACGGAGAAAAACAAATGTAAATCGATTAGAAAATCAAATCAACAATCGATTGGGCTTATTCATACTGACATTTTCTAGATCTTGCATCCCAAATATTATGCAAAATTCTATTTGCATGACTTTACAGGAAAGAACTGAGTCCTCAATGAGAGTATATCCTGTGATGGTTTTACATTTTGGTCACTAATATAGTACATTTATGTTTATTTATGTGTTTAATCTTTCCTTAGGGGGTAGATATGAAGTTAAATATCACCTAAAAAGTAAGAGGTAAAAAATATAATTTTTCCATTTATCCCATTTTATGATTTTAACAAAATATGGCTAAGAGAGATATTTTATAGTAGCAATATTACAACTGAATCTAGAAAAGAGGTATCAAGTGAATTTTCTACAATAAAAGAAATTCTGTCTTTAAGGAATAATGTATACTTACAAAGATATAAAATAAGCCTTAATGAACAAATTCTAGTCAAATTTACTACTTACTTTTCTGGTTAAATGGATTTCTGTTAGTGTCAAAACTTTTTTTAAAAAATTAAGCCATTTTGGATCAAAATATTTCTAAAATGTCCTAGGCATATATTTGTATAATTTCTTATGAATGCAGAGAATATATTTGACCTTTTCTGGAAATTTCGGAGACCCTGATGAGGAAACTTCTTACATTGTTTTACTGGAGTCGGGGTCTCAAGGCTCCTGGCTTCTTTGCACTTTTCACCCGTACAGTAAATGGCTCTAGACTACCATTGTTTTTCAGCTTATGCATTTGTTGATTATAGGGATGTTTTTTCTCCTTTTCTCCTCAGCTTCCTCAGAGCTTATGTTTCATGTAATATATATGACTAAAGCTCTCCTGCATTCTTCATAATTTGTGGCCTGAGGTTCTATTTAAATCATGTATCAAAGAAAAGTGAATCATCCCTGAGCGAGGGACAAACTGGATGTGTCATGCTCGAAGTACAGTACATTGGCTTCTGCTGCAAGAACTTTGGAGCATCTCTTATGGTTGGATGAAGGTCTAATTTTATTTATTCAATAGTTCCTGCCTATATGCTAGATACTTGAGCTATTACTGTAGTTAAAAAAATATATATTTTTCACAATTTATCTATAGACGGAGGGGCACAGGGACTCTGGGGAGGCATTGGCAGTGGCATTGGCGGCCAGGTATAAGACTCCCAACCCTCCTCTTCCCCGCTGTCGCCTTCACCGCCCTGGGGTCGCCGGGACTCTCCAGTCTGCATGTGTGAGTTGTAAGCGCCCTGCTCTCTCTCAGTCACCTGCTCCACCTGCCCTACTTCCTTTCGCTGCCACTACCAGCCAAGGCTTGCCAGATAACACCCTGCCACCTGACCCACCAGCCAGCGGGCCTGGATCACGGAGAATGTGAAGCTGGAGTTCTTTTCCTTCCACAGTGCTAAGACACCGCCGAGGAGAGGACCTACCCTATGAGAGGAGAGACACAGGAAATTTTACCTGGGTTGTTCTTAGGCCCATATTCTTCTGCTATGAAAAGCAAGCTATCTGTCCTACAGAAACATGGACTAACCCACGTAACATGCATACGACAAAATATTGAAGCAAACTTTGTTAAACCAAACTTTCGACAATTATTTAGATATTTAGTCTTGCGATTGTAGATAATTCAGTTGAAAATATACTTTTTTTCCCCTATGACTAAAGAATTTATTGATGAGAGCTTACAAACTGGAGGAAAAGTTCTTGCACATGGAAATGCAGGGATCTCCAGAAGCACCGCTTTTGTTACTGCATACGTTATGGAAACATTTGGAGTGAAGTAAAGAGATGCATTTGCTTATGTTCAAGAAAGAAGATTTTGCATTAATCCTAATGTTGGATTTGTCTGTCAAATTCAGGAATATGAAGCCATCTACCTAGCAAAATTAACAATACAGATGATGTCACCACTCCAGACAGAAAGGTCATTATCTGTTCATTCTGGAACCACGGGCAGTGGTTCCAAAAAAGAACAAATGAAGAAGATGATCATTTTGGAAACATGCAAAAGTGGTGACTGCAAGAATGCCTAACTGAAGAGCAAAATTATGGAGTGTGAATTTCCATTTGGGAAGGAGAAAATACTGCAGACAATAATAATGTAAAATGGTAAAAACACAAGTAGTTTCTTTTCAATTACATGTTGCTTCCAGACAGGTTTCTCTACAACTTGTTGAGCAACATTTTAAGATGTTGGACTTCTGCAAGACACGAAAGAGATGGCACTGATGGTTTTACTCCTTTAAAAAAAAAAAAAAACACTTTAAAAGTTTTATTATAAACCAGGAATTTTGGACTTACAAAGAGGTATTATTGCGATAATGCACTTTTCATACTTGAAATTTATTTGTATAATATAAAGTTATTATATTAGACAAAATGTGAGTTGGGGGGATTTGTTTTATAAAGTTTGGGTAATTTATAACAAGAATTCCTGAGGTTTGCTAAAAATTCTTTTTTTGTTGTTCTATATATTACATTTAAAAAATAATTTTACAGTTCAATTTTATGATGGAGCCTCTTACAGAAACATTAACAAGATGCAAGAATCTTCCATACTTCTTTTTTATAATAGTATAAGTGAATAGCTTAATTACCATTTTGTTTTTTAAACTTCTTTATCTTAATGATCTTTAAATCATGACACTAGCCAACTATCTCTACTTTAACATGGTCTAATTAATGCTTCCTTGCCTATTACCTTCCTAATTTGTTTATTCTAGAAAGAAAGAAAACACACAGTTTTAATCATAAAAGGAACATGTTTTGCTTCATACTACCAAGTACTTAAAAACAAGAATAGTGTTAGATTTTCAAGTGACTTCCTTTTTGCTTTTTTTTTTTTTTTTTTTTTTTTTGGCAAAAGCAAAATGTTCTATTTGTTTTCGGTGTTACCCAGCTCTTTTTTCTTTCATCCAAAATTGTTCTGAATAGAACATAATAAACCAGTATAGCACTAATTTTTTCTAAATGAAGCCCAAAAAGGAAAAGTGCCTGTGTCATTAAAAAAAATAATAATAATCAAATCCTCATGACCTCTAATTAGTATGTAGAATGGTGAAAAGATCTTAATATTTTTCTGTAATTTCTTTTTAAACCATAAATTAGTTCAAACTGAAAATATGAGGCTTGAAGAAACTTGAGTAAATTATTTGGAATATGGAACACAGTTACTCCATTTTTTTGTTGCTGTTGTCTTAATGATTCTGTGAGATTGTTCCGGCTCAGACAGAAGCTTTTCTTTGAAGATGCATTTATTGGGGAGAGAGAGTGTGGGAGACTGTATGTACTCCAAATTAGCATTTTAATCAGTTCTTTACATTCAGTTAATCCAAACTTCCCCCATAATTTTCTTTAGTGCCATCACGTTATGGATCTTTGGCTCTCCATGTTTTTATTTACATGTATAAAAATTGTTCTAAGAAAAACATTTTTGTTATTTTAAGTATAATGTTAGGGAAGAGAAGAGTGTTTTTAACTTTTTATAGTTGATGACTTTAGGGTAGCACAAGCAAAACTCCTTCGTATCTCACTTTTCTCAGTCCTGTCTTGAAGTACTTCACTGATGGGTATGATTTCTATACATTCCCTTGGTACCAAGAAGAACTATGCAAAGTAACCTATTACACCAAGTTACTTGCTTTGCTTTCTTCCCTATGATAAAATTATACAGTAAAAGCTTTTTTACTGAAAAAATTTATCTATAGACTATTTTTTATTTTGACGCTTTAAGTATTCGATAAATTTTTTTAAACTGTGTTATATAGAAAACGCGCATCTCTAGAGATCTTTCCAGTCATATGGTTTGACATGACTATAGTAAGGCAATCCTTGACATCTTTGATTTTCTGCTGGGTTATAGTGTGTAGGGAGCAGTACATTACGAGTAATTCAAATATGTTTTGAGAAAGAGTAATTGTTCTGACAAAATTTGAAAATGTCTTGTGCTTAGTGACTTTGTTTATGCACCTTAATGATTAGCCCGTGAACATTCCTAATAATGAAACCATGACATCTTAAGTAAGCAGTGATGTTAAAATAGACCACTCTTGAAAACTTGAATCCTCACAGATTTTTTTTAAAGGATGTGTGCATATGTCACGTTCTTTCTTCCATTTCTTTGACCTCCTTAGCAATTTTGCAGAAGTTAATGTTAACTTTATATTGATGAAAACCTTTCTGATAGCAAGAAAGCATTCTTAATTGAACACTATGATTATCTTGTAGAAAGCATTTTCTTCCTCTATTTCTTGCATTGATAAGTACATGTTTAAATATAGAAATTGTTCCGCACAGACCACATAATTTCAGAAAAACAATTATCCAAAAAATGGAAAACATTAGTGACAATATGTCATGCTAAAAGGAATAATTTCTTATTGCTTTATATTTATTTTTCCTGTAATCAGTATGAGTAAAAGCAGAAATGAGCAAAAATACTATACTGTTTTCTATATGAGGACTAGGCAATTTTTAAGTTTATAATAAATTTACTGTAATATGTAAATAAACCAAACATGGATCTTTAAAGAGATGCTTTATATTTTTCAAAGACAAAACTATTTACCAAGTGTTGCTGCTGGCATTTTATTCAGAAATTACGTACGAGATTAGTGAAAGAGCAAATGAACATTAACCTTAATAGTGCCAAACACAAGGTTTATCCTTTCACATAAAGTTACACACATTCCCCCCTCATTATGTCCAGTTTACTAGTAACAATATTAACAACAAAAATACCAAAAACTATAAATTTAATCACAAAGCTTTTCGTTTGTTTCAAGTACATGGGTGTTACAGATCAGTAATCAGCCTCTGTATTCCATGACTATGATGTTGTTCTTTCACATTTTACAAAAGACTCTGGAACAGTTTATACTATAAGGGCTGTGAGAGAACAAGCTAATATTACCAGAATTTTAAGTGCCTTACTTAGAGGGAAAGATAATGGCTTTATAAAACTCACCACTATTACATGATGGTATCTTACAATTTTATGACATCACTCTTCCAAGGAACCCAAAATACTTTCTATAACATGATCTCATCTTACTTTAACATATTTTTCTGGGTAGGAAAGATTGAGAATCTCTCCTTCATTTAGCATAGGAAAGGTACAAGGCACAAAGAAACATAATGACTTCAGTGCAGCGGGCCATGGCACAATGAAAGCTGGATCTGTCTGTGTTCTAGTGTGGGTTCTGCTGCTTTTATGTAAGTAATTTAAGCTCTGGAAGCTTTATTTTTAAAAGTATGTTTAAAATACCTACATACCTATTAATATTCTCATAAAACTTAAGTGAGAACATGAATGTAAAGGGCATGCCCTGCCTAGTTCAATAAATGAGTTAGTTCTCTGTTTTGTGTTGAATCCTTCTCCCTCTTGATTCTAACTTAGAGGTGGGGTATAGCTTCAGTGTCTGAGGTCTCTCAGTAGCCTTACTTCCCTACGGCCGAAATAACATTCAGTAAGCGCTTGCTGAATATATGGGCGGGTGAATTAATAAACGAGTAGGTAAGTAAAAACACTGAGACTAAAATTCAATACTATTTGCTTTCAGGCCTTTTCAGTGTTTCTTAGCCTTTTTAAATATAAAAAGTTTACTAAGTAAACTTTAAGAAAAAGCTATACTATTTCTAATAGTATTACAAAAAACAGTGGTAATTAAAATTAGAATATTAAATGATTATTTCACAGAAATTAAAGAGGAATTACCAGTTACTTTTAAGAATTACACACACACCCACACACACAAACACATACACATACAAAGCTAACTGTAGGTCTTGGGAATTGAAAAACCATGGATGTGCAATATGTATGTTATGCAAGAGCGTAATGCAAAGTTTGTGTGGTAAAGCTACTAATCAGAAGCTTAAATTACAGCATATTTGGAAGATCGACAGAGATGTTCCCTTTTAAAGGGCAGAATATATTTTGACTTAATGAATCACTGAAAAGTATATTTTTACAAATATTGTCAAATACAGTATTCATAAGTTCATCTGTTAGACAACAAATGCTAAGTATATTGGCTATTATAACCTTTTCTGTATCTCATAAAAATGCCTTAAGAACAGCTAGTTCTGAAGTTTGTTGTCTCTTTTAAAAAAATCACATAGCCTACTTTGGTTAAAAATGTTTGGAATCTTTCGGGAAAGTTGTCAAGAATTTAAACCACTTTTAAAATATCATTGAATATGTATAGCACTAAAATCAGGAAAATTCCAGTCAAAATATCATTAAATATGTATAGCACTAAAATCAGGGAAATCCCAGTTCCACAATATATTTACTCAGAAATAAATATTGTCCATGCATCAAATTATCAACAATTAAAATCTATCCCCTCCCGTGATGTGCTTTTTTCTGAGTGGAAAATCCCATTGCATTTATGTTGCTTAATACGTCACATTTTAAAAAATATTTTGCAAAAGAAACAAAAGGAATGCTTCTAAAATCTTTGATTTGAATCTAAAGTTTACAAGATGCAACTGACTTAGTACTTTTGAACATAAATTCAAAACGACAATAAAAATGAATTCACTTGGAATCTCAAAGCATTTTATAAGCAATGAGTGACATGTTGAATTTGTTCTCATTTTACGGAATATATACTACACTATAAACTATTCTTATAAGTTTTCTAAGTTCTCTTGAGAACTACTTCAGTAATAATTAAATCAATACATACCTATTTATTTATTCAACAAATAATTAATTATGAAGTTCTAATTGAAACGTTTTATTTACAACCCTTGGATAGATACCAAGATGAAGATGATACAGATTCTTCCATCAAGGCTCTTAAAGACTAATGGGGAAAGAAGACATGTAACTAATATAAGGCAAAAAGTAGTGAAACATACAGGTGAAGTGGGGATTTAGGTGAAGAAATGATTGAATTACTTGAGGTCACTGGGAAAAGGAAAGCTCTGAGCTGTAGCTTTAAAATATGGGTTTGATTTTGGTTGTGTGGGCACAAAAAGAAAGACATTCTTAGTCCTTGAAGCAGGCAGGAGTTGAGTATAAACAAAGACAAAGATAGGAAAATGTGTGGTGTATATGTGCAATTGGAGCATCTCAGTATGAGGGGAGGGAAAGATTTGCAAAGAGAATAGTAAAGAGAGAAGGAGATGCCTACACACCCTGCTATTGAGGGTCCTAAATCTAAAGCAACTCTGTAGGTATTGGGGAATCCCTTGAAAATTAGGAGAAGGACACAACAGAGCTGTATTTCAGGAAGTTCTTCCTAGCAATGCATAACAACTAATTAAGGAAGACAGAGCTGGGGACTGGGCTAACAGTAAAAGTCAGCTATGAAATGACCCAGGCAATTAGATCTTGACCTAGAGCACAGTTAGGATCAAAGGGAAAAAGACTGATGGGAGTTTGTGGATTTGATGTGGGAAGCAAGGAAAAGAGAAAACTGAAAAATAATGATTTGATGACTGGATGGAGCTTCCACTAACAGAAATGGAAAACAAAAATGGAAAATTTGGAGAGAGGGGCTCAGGGAGGAAAGAGTTGCCATAAGAGCAAACAATTACTGAGCATATTAATTGTGTTATCTCATCTAACCTCATAATAGATAGTGAAACTGAGACAGTGTAAATAATCTACCTAAGATCACAGTTAGTAGCAAGTCCAGGGAAGACAATCAGGTCAGTTTGTGCCATGCTAATTTAGAGGAAGAGTGGTAAAATTCAGGTGATGGGATTTAGTACTAAGTTTGGAACTCCAGAGAAAGGGCAGATCCAAGACAGATTTTCGGTGAGTCATTTGCATGATTAAAGTCATTAAGTTTCAGAACATCAATGGAGACAAAATAGCACTAAAATGAGGAGGGGGAAGAGATGATTAAAGAAAATAGAAGGCAACAATTTTTAAGAGTGGATATTCAATGAACGATTACATCTTATGGATCTTCATTTGTTATCAGACTGTAATTTTTTCCCTCCCAAAGCCAAGATAGAAGCTGCTGTGAATGTGGAAATTATAAAAGATAAACCTTGAAATTGAATGGTATAAGCCAAAGAGTTTCAGTACTATTTTGATCGCATTGTGTAAACCATGAGATAAATCTAGGGGAAAACTGTAACTCTTTTAATTTTCCATTTCAAGATTTCTTAATTAATAAAGCTAACATCACATATATTATATTAATAAATTATGTGGCATTTTTAATTATATTTTGAGAATTTATTTCTCATCTCAGAATCATCCCAGGTTGATTAAATAAATAATTGAATAATTGATCATAAATCTCATAAAACATGATAAATTGCAGTTTGGGGTTTTTTAACTACTTAATAACCAATACCATTACCCCTTATAAAAATAAGATGATAAAGTATTTTAACAATATTGACTAGAACAAAGGAAGGAAGAAGATATAATGTAAGGGAGAAATGAAGAAGAAGACTCCACGAAGCCCTTCAAATCTATCAACCAGGAGCATCTCAATGTTATTTCCTTCTTTTCGAATTGAGCTAATTCATTATTCTCCACCTGCTTTTTGGTTTTGGTTTTGGTTTGGTTTTGGTTTTCATTTGGGAAGGGAAATGCTGAAAAGACTTGAGCGATGTCCTTTCTTACTGACATTTAATAGACCCACAATAATCAAGAAATGTGTTACCATGAACAATTATTACTAGCATAATGGCTTAACATATATATTGATCATCAATGTGCTAGTCATTATATAAAATTAAATATTTATTAAGCCCGTGTTTCTTCTTTTCTCTGAGTTATTTATTTCTGAAATGTATTTCCCTAGCAAAACATACTTGAATTTGCTCTTCGCTTAACATAGTAAAAAAAGTCATCCTTGCTATGGTTCTAAGGCATAATACCATTTCAAACACAGAAGACATATTTGCCAAATTCGAACTCACAATGTTTTCCTTTTATTTTATGAGATGATTAGAGAAAAAATATGGTGTAAGCCATGAGGTTGAGAAGATGTGAGGATGCTTGTGTGTAATAAAATATAATGTTTGCCCTGGCAGACTTTCTTCCTTGGCACTCCTCCTAGTCAAATCTTGCACATCCCCACTGATGCCAAATTCTAGCCTCAGGCCAAAAGGAAACTCACATGGAAACAATGATCACTTTAATACTATAAATTTTGTTTTACAGAGTGCATAAACAGATATGGTCTTACATTCTAGGGACTGAGATGACGGCAAAGCAAATTGCTTCACGTAGTATTGATAAGACAAAACTTTTTATTGCTGCCTTCTTTATTTTTTAAATTTTTTTCACCATTAAAATAAAAAAAAATTTTTTTCCATCTAAAAAGTATGTAGAACACATAAAACAGGCAACATCTATTCTTTTCTCTCATCTTCTCGTATGGGATCTGCTGGTGGCTCCTCCACTGCGGCACTGTTGCTCTCTGAACGGGTGTTGCTACCACTCGTTCCTTCCTCTGCCATACTGTCTACCCACTCCTGCCCACTCTCCTTGTCCTAGGCAGTTGACGTGCCTTCTTCTCCATTCTGTTGGCTTTCTATCATTTCTCCAATGTGTCTCCTCTATCTCCATTGGAATGTTCTCATGGTCCTTATTTTCCTCAGCTTTATTTGCTGCTTGCTCTTCCTCAGGAACAGTGCTGCTCTAACTGCATTCCACTTGCTCTGCTGCTTCCTTTTCCCTTTCATCCTGCCTTTTTCAGGCCTGCTCCTCTGCCTGCTCAATCTCAGCTGCAATTGTCTCCATATCCACTTCCACCTTCAGACCGCACAACCTTTTAAGTTCATGTTAAATAAATCTGTGCTTTCCAGGAATTTCCTCTTCTATTCTTGTCATTCCTCTATTTGAAGAAGTTCAGCTTCTAATTTGCACTGATGAACCATTAAAGATTGGACTCATTTGAGGACCTGCATTCTAGCTGTTGTGACAACTGAGGGAACATCTGGCACCACCGTCTCACTAAGGATTTCACTGATGAGGCAGTGGTTTCTCTGCAAATGGGAGGTGGCTGTACACTTCATTGAAAAGCCATCATCATAATCATCTGGATCCTCAGCAGGCTGAATGTCATGTACAGTTCTCCTTTCTCCATGTGAGACTGTCTCTGTTGACTTTCTTCCTCTAAAGTAGCTTCTGCGTGACTTTCTGCATTTATGTAAACAAGGTATGCAGGGGAATTATGATAGGCCTCCACAGATGCATTGTACTCTCTCTTTTCTGTTTCATATTCATTTAAATATTCTTGTTTCCCTTCATCAATGAGATCTTGCCACATGCCACCAATAATTTTGCCAATCTCCCACAACTTTAGGTCAGGGTTAGAAGCCTTTACTTGGTCCCAGACCTTTCTGCTGTACCTCTTGTAGGGCAACAGTGGCTTATCTGGTGATTTGGGGGTTTTAGAATCGTAATACCAGAGAACGTTGTGACCCAGCTGTTGGTGCCCAGGTTCCCTCCCAGCCTGTAGTTGTTGTAGGTGAGATGACTTTATGGATTGTATCCCACAAACCCTGGTGTGCTGGGCATTTGCATTGAAGGAGCTGGAGTGGGAGGTGGGACATAAAATGCTCTTTTGACATTTTGGAAGATTAAGTTCTCAGTTCCTTAAGAATGAATCTGACACACCATGGGCAGAAAAAGCCTACTGCTGCCTTACTAACCCTTCCAACAGAATTCTCCATGCAGACAACACAAAACATCATAGCTGCATGCTAAAACATAAAATCTCAAAGGGGATCAAATCAACTAGAAACAAAAAGGACACACTTTAAAACTGACAAAACAATACATTGATAACTCAGTTTTAAGGAAGGTTAAGGAAAAAAATGTGAAAAAATAAATAATCTTGCACAATAAGAGCACATAGTACCAATGGATTCTTAAAATTATTTCATTTGGTTGTTTAAGAAATCAATAATTTTCATCTTAGGTAAATCATTACAACATACAGGGCTAGGGGGAAATTCTCAAGTTACTTTCAGAGATAATGTGATTACTAAACCTAAAATGCATTGAAATTTTTTAAAAATCTGTCTACATATAGATGCAAAATAAACATCTTAGAAGAGATGATTAGCCTCTATCTTAAGCAATACAATAACACAGAGGGTTTATTATATAGTGAAGTATGGTTTAAGCCGGTGTTACTATATCTATTTGGCTCACATAAAAAAGGAGCATATGTTGAATTCTTCCCCTCCTGCATCGAACCTATAGAAAAGGCAGAAGTTTATAATTATATATATATGAGTATGTGTGTGTGTGTGTGTGTGTGTGTGTGTGTGTGTGTGTGTGTGTGTGTATTTATATAATCTCCTCAAAAAAGAAAAAGATAATCACTAGAGGTAATTCCAGGGAAAGGGCCCCAGCACTAAGCTTCAGACAACGCAGGAATCCCAGGAAGCTGATTCCCAGGACAGGCTCATCCTGCAGGCACCTCACTCCCCACAGCTGTGCCTCAGGCCCAGCACCCTTGTCAGTACCAAAGAGCAGCCTCAGCTCATGGACTCAGGCCACATGCCGTTTGGAAAGCCACAACCTGAGAAAGACCAACACTATCAAAAAGACTCAACAAATTTTACATATTACAAAGCTTAGACATGATAAAGTGAATCAATCAATCGATGAATATTAACTTACTAAAATAAAATACATAAGTTAATATCCTCAGAGAAAGGAGGAAAATATTATTTATAAGAAATAAGTGTAGGAAGTAATGCAACAAAAATCTAACAGTAATAAAAATGATTAAAAATAAAATTATTTTAAGACAAACTCAGTAAATGGATGAAGAGAATATTGAGGAATTATATATCCAGAAGCTTTAAAATCTACCTCTTGGGAGTTCCAGAGGGGAGAAAAGGAGATAATGTAAGTGAGAATTAATGTAAATTAATCTATATTTGGAGGAATAATGTCTGAGAATTTTCTAAAGCCTGGAGTGGGGAAGGAGGGGAAGGCAAATTCTCCAACTGAAAAAGCCCACTGTTTAATGAAAAGGATTAAAACAAAATAGTAGGAACACGATAATGAGTTCAAAATGAAACTTGAAAATAATGAAAATAAGAAAAAATGTAAAAGCATTCAGAGAGAAATGGCGCATTACCAAAAAAATGAATAAAATATAATAGTTCAGTCTTATGATTTGCAAAATTAAATACAAGAATGAAATAGTATCTTGAAAATACTGTGGGGAAAAAAATTTCGATCTAGAAATCTGTAATAGTCCAACTTTCATACAAAAGAGATGGGCTGAATAAAGGCATTTTCAGACATTTAAGGAGTTGGGAGAGTGGACCAGTCAACCTTTTCAAAATAAACCTATATTCCACCAAGAAGAAAAAAATTCAGAAAGAAATAATAAGGTGCAAAATAAAGTGAAGCAAATGAATTAATAAAATCTATTGCAATATTTAAATAAGTACTTATTTTCGAAACGTTTTTAATAACAAGTCAAAACTAAAATTCCAGAGAATAGGAGGGTGGTAGTGAATTACAGCAAAAATGCAGTCTAGTATATTCAGTATATTAATTCATTTGGAGGAAGAAATAAATATTAAACAAAACTAGGCCTTGCATGTCTATATATTATATATATATGTTGTATTAATCATATTCTAGGACATTTATTCTAGAGAAATGAAAACTTACATTCACACAAAAATCTATAGACAAATTTTTTTTTTGTAATAGCCCCAAAGAAACAACTCAAATGTCCTTCAAAGGATGATTGTATAAACAAAATCAGGGACAACCATATAGTGAAATACTCACTACTCAGTATTAAAATGAAACTATAGAAACGCACAGTTTAGATGCTGAAAGGAAAAAAAATTTTTAAAAGTTTATATACCACATAATTTCATTTATATAACATTCTTATAATAATACAATTGCAGAAGTAGAAATCAGATTAGTGGTTGTCATAGGTGGGATGGGAGGTGGTGCTACTAAAAAGAGGTAGTATGAATGACTTCCTTTGTGGACAGAGAAGTTCTGCATCTCAACTGCAGTGTTATTTAGACAAATCTATATATGTGATGAATGTCATAGAAGTATACACATACACAAATATAAAATGAATGCTGTGAAAACTGGTGTAATTTTTAGTCTATTTAATTATATATAACAATGCCAATTTGGGAGGTTTTGCTAATGTGCATAGTTATGTAAAATGTTGCCATTAGGGAAAGCTGGGTGATAGATACATGAACACCTCTGTACTATTTTTGCAACTTCCAGGAGTCTATAATTATTTCAACATATAAGGTTTAAAAAAGTTTAAGAATAGCTCTTAAAATAATAGAAATTATAACTGCCAAACCAGTGAAAGGCAAAATAAAATGATCCAACAAAAGGCAAGAAAAATGAAAAAAAAAATCAAAGAACAAACACAGTGGAAAAATAAATATGGTAGAAATAGGTCCAAATTCTTCAATAACACCATGCATGAAAATGAAATATACTCACCAATCTAAAACATACACAATATCAGAGATATCTTACAATAGACCCATCTAAAATCAAATGGCACAGGAATATTGAAAAGATGGAAAAAGCAATATCACACAAAATAAAATAGTAGTTGAATTTTCAAAATCAAAGATAAAAAGTTTCCAAATGGACAAAGAGAAGTATCAAATGATATGTCAGAAGTTTGTATGTACGTTACAGAATATCCTTAAATATATAAAGAAACACTGATATAATTTCAGAAAAAAATCAACAAATTATAAATCACATTTGACACTTTGATATAACTGTTTAAGAAACTAACAGACCAAACACCTAAAAAATGAGAAATGCATTGAGGTTATGAATGACATAATTAACAAACTTGACCTAATTGCTTTACGCCTCTAATAAATAAAGAATAAATCTTCCAATTGAATATTAAAGGAATATTTATAAAACTTGACTATCTAGTAGACTACAAAGGCATATCCAAAGGAAAAAATGTTTAAATTATATCATAAGTCTTTATCTAATCACTGATCACAATGTAATAAAATATGAAAATGAGTCAAAATTCCAAGAATATGAAAATTTTATAACTCAGATGTTAAATAAAAGAGAATTACAAACCACTTAGAATTGAATGGAAGTGATATCACTACTTTCCAAAACCTTAGCATATATCCAAAGTGGTGCTCAAAATAAAATTTATAGCCCTGAATGCATTAGGTGAAAACAAAAAGGCTGAAAAATGTGAACTAACTTGTAACACAAGAAGCTAGAAAAAAAGAAAAAGGAGAAAGATTATAATGACAATAAAAGCAAGTTAACTAGCAAAATAAAAAGCAACGGTCCTTTCAAAAAACTAAATGAATAGACAAGAATAATCAGAACAAAAAAAAGGAAAAAATAGACAAAATATTACCAGTGGAAAAAAGTAGACATGACTATAGACTGAGAGAATTTTTGAGCATTTTAATAAAATATCATGAAAAATACTATAAAGACAGTTTTGAAGGCCTAGTTTATATGACAGACTTTTAAGAATATGTCCAAGAATAAGTTGAAAACACGGCCAAGTACTATAAAATAAATTAAAAGAGTATTTCAACAGCTATGCCCAAAAGGCATACTTAAAGCCAGGAATATAAACTATTACAGTCAATTTGGTTGGTAGTTTGTTTCATTTTATTTTGTAAAAATGTAAATACCCTGTCATGCATTAAAGAGTACTTTATTAAAAAAAATAATACTTTGAGATGGTGAGGCTGTGGGGAAGCTACTATATTCATAAATTGATTATAGCAGCATAATTGTCACAACTCTGTGGACGGTAATTTGACAGTGCATTTCAGGAATCAAAGATTCCCATAAACGTGGGAATTTGTTCTACTGAAGTAGTCTAAAAGAAGGAAAATCTAAACATAAACTGTTCTTCATATAATATATACAAAATTCGAAACATTACAGATACCAATCAGAGTGTGAATTAATTCTTCAAATTACAATGCAGTCACTCAGTGAAACAATGTGGATGCAGAGATGAGAGGTTGCCTGTTCCCAGAATGTGCACACAAGTATATCTACCCCTAAGCTGATCCATGTTTCTGTTTATACCTTTTAATTTTATCTTAGTATTTAAAAAAAAAGAGTGGAAGATTTTTCTTGTTTTTCTTATGGACACAGCACATCTTTTTTTATAGGACTTTTTTTTTATTTCAGAATATTACAGGGGTACAAAGGTTTTGGTTACATGAATTGGACATGATGCATTTTATAGGCCAGGTCTTCATTTTGGTGTGACTTTTAAAAATCTTGGAGCTATACTGGAGGCAAAACCATATAAAATATTAGCTTACGTGTTATGATAAATTACCAGTTTGTTTTATGCTTTTCTTTTTTTCTTTCTAACACATTTGTTTTACATTTAATTAGGCTAAATTTTATTGTGACCTATTAACTAGTTGTAAGATAATGTAAACATATTTGGAAAAATATAGGACAGTGATAAATAAAATATGTGTATGAAAATACATAATATATGCTATATAAATATTTAATGTATAAAATATTTTTAAATGTTTAATAAAACACAGAAATAAAAACTAATAAAAATGGTGCACATGGACAGGTTCTGAAGGGAAATAAAGAAAAATAACAATTCTTTACTTTTTAAATGTAGAAATATATTTTTTTAAATTTTTATATTGTTATTTTTTTTTTAAAGAAAACAACCTGGATTCAGAGAAGGAAACTCCATTTCACTAAGAGTTCAGATATCTGGGTCCTGGTCTCTGCTTCACACTTAATCAGGACTGTGGCATCCTCTTCCTTATTCAGACCCGTAATCATTTTCTATCCTAGGGGTTATAGTTCATTTTACCTTTGGATCTTGCAGTCCTTTCCACTGAATGCAACTATTAAAATGAGTTTCTGCCATGTGTAAAGAATTACAATATCAAAGAAATGTATTTCAAGGCTCATGTTTTGATCATTTTATGCACTTTATAATACATTTCCATTTGAAGCATCAAAATACAGTATATCCCTTTGATTATAAATATGTATTCAAATAATACTTGAATTTATTTTTTCATCATTCTTATTGTTCACTTTAGTAGTTCTGGTTTGATTATTCTAGGGAATTTTTATCTTTAGTATGAAAGTTTATTAATGATGAAAAAATTATAATTCATGTCCGAATTATAGAGGCAAATACTTTTGGGACCTGAGTTCAGTATTTATGTGCCAACACAAATGAGATTATAAAATCAAGTATATGGTTACTGAAAGTCTGTCCACCATTTATGTCAATTGGTTAATTCATTTTTAAAAAACAGACAAAAACCTACTGAGCATCTATTATATAACAGGCACCATGTTGATAATACTTAAAGATGAAACCTAGGTATTTTTCCAGCAAAATATTTATCAGTAAACAATATATCTGCATTAAATTGAATTCACTGAGCCTAGTCTTCTATGCTGAAGAGGCAGATCACACTCCTCCCAGTTTCATACCATCCCAGGGCATCACCTGCCCATCGACATTGGTTGTTCTGTTATGATTAATTCAGATGCATGGCTGCAACAAATATTAGGCAGATGGCATTTTGGCAATCTGCACTATTAAGCTTTCAATTGTCTTCAGGAATGGAGAGATAGGTGTATATACCTACCGCAAGCTAAATTCTCGGTTTCCCTTGAAATAGGTGCATGGACACAAACTTCTGAAATTTACATGGATTTGGTCGCTCTAAAGTAGCCACCAGGTTTAAGACGTTAAGCCCTTTGGAAATAATCTAAATCATTCTCAGTTGTCTTTCTGTATTTTGCATATTCTACAGCTATCACCATCACAATGACTTACACAGAGAAACATTCTGGTCTATCAGTGGTTCTCAAACCTGGCTGTGGGAGGGCCACCCCCAGAAATGATTTAATCTGTAGAAGGGCTGAGCATTGATAATTTTTATATACTCTAGGTGATTCTAATATATAACCAGGAGCGAGAATCACTAACCTAGTTGTAAGAAGATAATATGCAAGAAATATGGAGTTAAATTCTTTTCTTCTTGAAAAGAAGAAAAATATTTTAAAAAAAAAAAAAACGTTTATCTTCTCTTCTAATTCAGGGTCGTGAGAACTCAAGCTTCAGTCTCTGTGTTCACAGGTGCTGTAAACACACACATCACTGTTAATATCCCACTTCAATGCTATTGCTGCTCTCAAAACTCCACGTATTTTTAACCTTATAAACCTCCAAAATAATGAGACCACTGGGTTCAGTAAATTGTTTTGTTTTGAAGCAGTGTTAGACAAAGTAAGAGACCGTAAGATAAATCTGTCAATGGCATGTCCTTTAAGACTACTTAAATTTTGTGGAATTTGTGGATCATTCTTCACTTGAGCAAATGGTAACTTATCTCTCTATCCTTTTTCTCTATTTGGCAAACTTTTTCTAGCAACTGTTCCATTTGGTAAGCTTACTTACCATACATGTTCCAGGGGCCTCACGTTAGATGTTTCTCTTGACTAACCAAGCATGACACACAACCGAAGTCAGAAAAACCAGCTTAATAATTTCACTCACACTGTCTTTCCTCATTCTATAGATTTACTAGTGCAGACACATGTGACTTTGTTTAGCCATAGGTACCTGCAGAAACATCAACTTTACTAGACCTACAGAATCTGATTGTGGAACAGTTTATGCAGGACTACAAAGCATTTATCAAATACTCAGTACCTGGGGTTTGCAAAAGCTCCTCACCATTAGCTGTGAAAGGAAACACAAAGATGAGTAGCTATACCTTTAGAGAGCCCACAGATATACCAATAGCACAAAGGTGTGAATAAATAATGATAGGATAAAACAGATTGTTTTCTATTTGGAAGCTACATTGTTAAATTTTTTATGTACATAATTTCATGCAATCTTCATTTATTGGTTGAATTGTGTCCCCCTAAAAGTCATATATTAAAGTTCTAACCCACCATACCTGAAAATGTAGCCTTATGTGGAAATTGCAGATGTAATGCAGGTGGGGGGGGATCTAATCCAAAATGACTGTGTCCTTACAAAAATGAGAAATTTGGGCACACAGACAGGAACACAAGGAGGATGCCATGTGAAAATTGGCATTATGCCACCACAAGCTAAGGAACTACCAGAAGCAAAGAGAGAGGCCTGGAACAACACCTTCATAGCACCCACTCAGGGAAAATAGCACTGCCAACACCTCGATCTTGGACTTTGCACCTCCGAGACTGGGCGGGTGGGAGTGGGGAGGAGGGAATGGGTATAGTCACACCTAGTGCGTGCGGTGTGCACCGTCTGGGGGATGGACATGCTTGAAGTTCTGATTTGGGTGGGGCAAAGGCAATATATGTAACCTAAACATTTGTAACCCTGTAATATGCTGAAATAAAAAAAAAGACAAAAAAAATAAAAATAAATAATACGAAGCAGAAAAAAAAAACAAATAATCCTAGCACTTTGGGAAACTGACAAGGGAAGATCACTTGAGGCCAGGAGTTTGCGACCAGCCTGGGCAACACAATGAGACTCCACATCTACAAAAAATTAGCCAGGCGTGATGGTGCATACCTGTAATCCTAGGCACGTGGGAGAAGAAGGGGATAGGATTGCTTGAGCCCAGGAGTTTGGGGTTGCGATGAGCTGTGATCGTGCCACAGCACTCCAGCCTGGGTGACAGAGTGAGACCCTGTCTCTTATAAAAAATAAAAGTATTGCAAGTTATGTTAGGCTCTTGCTTAAAATCTTCAAAGGACTTGGTTAAAATGTTCAAAGGGCTTTCCACAGAATAAAATCCCAATTCTTAATCATAGCTCTAAATGATTTCTTTTCCGGTTATCTTTCTGACATCCTTTTGTGTCATTTTCCTCCTGAATCATCCTGAAGTTAGCAGCTTAGGTCCTCTGCTCTTGCTGTTCCCACTTGCAATGTTTTCCCATTAGCTCTTCAAAGTACCGGCTCCTTCAAGGATTTGATCTCAGTTCACATATCACTTCCACAGTAAAGGCTTCTTGACCATCAAGCCTTTTTTATATACTCTGATTTATTTCTTTCATAGTTCTTATAACAACCTAATACTATGTTTTCAATTGACTAATCTTGTTGTTGACTACTCCTTTCCATTAGAGTGGGAAGAATACCGCGGAGAGAAAGAGTCCTATTATATTGTTCACCTCCTCAGAGATGAACTTATCCTCAAAGCCTGGTAGACAGAAGGTATTTGTTGATATTTAATGCATGAGTACGTGCAAACTTGGAAGGAAAACATGTCTTGGTCTACCAAGATTAAATCCCCACCATGGGAGAGTGTTGCTCCATTTCCCCCCAACACCTCTCAGTCTTGGTTCACTGTGGATATTTAACCAAACTAATTGTTTTTCCAGTCATATGCCTGGTGGAGATGAGGTCACTGTTATTAATGGGAAGCCAGTCTCCTTTCATTTCAAGAACCCAGCAGGGGTGGACAACTCAGTAACTGCCAGGGACTTTTTTGAACTGTGGGCTTTGGGGATGTCACTCAATTACATTCAAAAATACTGAGGTCTGTGAAGCACCACTTATCTTTCTGCAAGGGAAGGACATGCTCACGTAATGGGCTGAAGTTGGGGGAGGGAGTCACTTCCTCAAAATGCTTCCCTCACACTGTGGATCCAAACAGCTCTGGACTCTGACCCCAGTGGGAAATGCAGCTGAGACTGCGCAAAGCCCTCTGTTCTCCCCGTTCACTTTAGACCCTGATGCTAAGTGTTTGTCACAGTGACAATTAAAAATTCCCAACACCATGGGAGAAGGAAGGATAAGTGGGTATATTGTGAGGGAGCTAAATTTTAGAGTGAATCAAGTAAATGTTGTGCCCCTCGTCCACGGAAACCACAAAGATCTAGTAATGCTAAGGCTGTAACAGGAAAATAACAGGAGTATTCACTTCCCCTTCCCAGTATAATGGAGTAAGTTAAAAATGCTGGCAGAAGGGGAGGGAGGAAGAAGATGAGACAGGTAAAAGTTCCCAAGGGCCAATTTTATGAAAGACTTTTGGGAAGTTTTAAGAAAAAGGAAAGAGGGTATCTTTCATGATGCGTGTGTGTGTGTGTGTGTGTGTGTGTGTGTGTGTGTGTGTTAGTGAGTGACAGCAGAGGAGACCTAAGAGGACTACGAGAGACTGAGGGATGGAGAAAAATTGAGGTAGAAGAGACACACACAGAGCAATGGGCACAAGAAGCAAATTAGGAAGTTTTACTGTATGTTGTGAATGGAAACCACAAAACCATATTTAATATATGCAAATATATATATACACATATATATTTAAACATTTAAATTGTTTTTAATTATTTTTCATACTCAATAAAATGAAAAAATCTTGCCAAGGTTAGAATGAAGCCACTCAACTTCATAATAAAAACATTTATTGAAAATTAAAATCTCCCTATCATCTACCACGTAATATGAAAAACACTTGTTATTATTGATTCCTTTGTACAGATGGAAACTGAGGCACGCAGAGTTAGTAAGTGTCAAAATTGAGATATAAGAACCACCACCACCATTTTGTAAATTTTACCATTGTTGTAGAGTTCAGAATTGTTCTTAAATAAAGTGTTAATATTGTAGAAAGTTTCTAATTATGATTTATTTTATAAATTTGCACTTGATAAAGTATTAATGCTCTATAAGTTATTTTGTACACAACCACAACAAAATATATCATCATGTACCTTTTGCAAATCTCATTCATAATATAGAGGATAAGACTGTGATTTTGTTGTAATTTTAAATATTAATTTGAAATATGTTATTCAGAATTTGATAAAACCACTGAAGATAAACCTGTATATTAAGTAATGTCCTAGTAAGTAATTGGAAATTTTTTCCTTTTTTTTTTTGAGACAGAGTCTCACTCTGTTGTCCTGGCTAGAGTGAGTGCCGTGGCGTCAGCCTAGCTCACAGCAACCTCAAACTCCTGGGCTCAAGCGATCCTACTGCCTCAGCCTCCCAAGTAGCTGGGACTACAGGCATGCACCACCATGCCTGGCTAATTTTTCTATATATATATTTTAGTTGTCCAGATAATTTCTTTCTACTTTTTTTTTAGTAGAGATGGGGTCTCGCTCTTGCTCAGGCTGGTCTTGAACTCCTGAGCTCAAACAATCCACCCGCCTCAGCCTCCCAAAGTGCTAGGATTACAGGCGTGAGGCACCGCGCCCGGCTGGAAATTTTGAAAATAGTAAAGCAGAGGATTATTATCATTATCTATTTCAAAGCAAATTAAAATTCTACAAAGTAGTATAAAATAAAAATAATTCCAAGGAATTTATAAGATATTCAGATTACAGTGTTATGGACACTTTTTTGGATTCTTTGTTGAAGAAATTCTGCTAATTTAGAATATATGGTTCATTCAAAGTAGCCAAAGAACTGTACCTAGATAATAGCAAGCACTTAATATTTGTTGAAAATAAACATTGCATATGCTTAAATTGTATTTTAAACATTTAAAATACAATTTATTGTACATTTATTGTATTATTAAAATACAATGTATTGTATATTTATTGACTAGAGATAAATAACTAATGGAATCACACTTTTCCTCCCTGCTTGTAACTCTTCAATTATTTGTATTTACATTGACATCTCAAATCTTTAGCACAGCCTACAGGGACCTGGGCAATGCGGCACCTGCTGAAGTCTCCTGTTTCTTCTCATTCAATAGCTCTTTCTCCCCTCACTTGATTCAGCCAATCTGACATTATTTAGCTCCTGGACCAAGACAAGCTCTTCCCGGATTCAGACCTTTGTAATTTCTTTTGCCTGGAGTATTTTTCCCCTGATAAATTACTTATCATCCATACTTATAATTCAGCTTAAATGGCACTGACTCAGGCAAGTCTTCCTTAACTGTCTCCTGTCTCCAACCAAATTAGGAACAACTGTATGGCCATGTAGTAACTAATCACACTTATAAGTGTAAAATAATTGGGAGATTGTGTTGTTTAACATGTGTCTCCACTATGAGATTATAATTCCATGGAAGTAGGAATCGTGCCTGTTTGTTCACTGCTCCATACAGTCAGAATAGTATCTGGATTATACAGTAAGTGCAGAACAAATACTAAATAAACAAACAAGTGAATTAATAAGTGTTATCTTATTTTTAGAATGTAGTACCAAATATATCATGAAAGCTACATGGTATGTCATGCAGGTCATTTGTGAGAGATTCAATTTCAGCACAGGTCTATTTTTTCCTGGATACATGGCATTAATAACTTTTTTGACCTCATTTAACTTCAGATTCCCCATTAGAAATCTTGCACAATACCATTAACTGTCTTGCCCAACTCAAATTGTCACTAACGATCAAGTGAGATATCTGATGCAATTTATTAATAATTCAAAATGGTCTCAGACTGATAACAGTCCAAAATGCCTGGTAAATACAAAATATATCCTCTCTGGGAGAATAATAACGCATCAAACCAGGCTCATAGAGCATATTTCAAAGATCATGAGCCGCTAAGACAAAAATCACAAAATACATGACAAAACAAGACCCTGCAAGCTAGCAAAAAGGTGGGCAGCATATTCAAATTTGAGAAGACTTTCAATGTTTGTACTATTAGCTACAGATTATAGAATACATATTTTAATATGGTTTTAAAAATTTACAAAAGGAATCAAAAGTATGAATAAAGAACAAGAACACTATGCTGGATGGTGAAATTCTACCACCACGCCCACTCCCATGTGAGTCTGGGAACTGTGTTGCCCAAAGTCTCCTTCCACGTTCATTGTTCCAGGTTTGAGTTTGCCAGTGAAAGAAACTCACGAGAGCTGGAAGGGAGAGGAGAAGAGGAAGTCTTTAGTTTCAGCAGGTTTGGGGATTACACAAGGCAGGTTTGGCAGATGCGATGGCTAGCAAACTGCTTCACAAACCCCCACTGTCAGTCTGGATGGGATTTACAGACTCTTCAGAAAGCCCCATATGCTCTGGTTTTGTGCCCATGCCTTGGACTTTCAGGCTGAGATATCTGTTATAGAACAGAACTCCTCTGATCTTCTCTCGCTGCTTTCCTGCTGCCACCTAGCTCTTCCAATAACAGTGTAAGCCCCTAATTAATATTAAACCTTTATTATTGAAATATGTAGAGTAGCTTCCATTTTCCTGCTCAAATCCTGATTGATAACTAAAATATAAAACATTGTCCAGAAAGATATGAAAAAGAACCACACATTGATATTCTTAAAATAAAAATACAACAATTGTTTGGACTAGGATGATTATAATGGTCATGGTCTAATTCTGAACATTATTTGAAGAAAGAGGCAATATGAAGCCTCAAGAACTTGATAGAAGGAACTGTCATTTACTAGGAGAAAAAATTGGGAGTGACAGTGTGGTGAAGGTCAGAATCTTTGTTGTGTTTGAGATGTCTACAACAATACAGCTGTCTTTTTTACTCATTACCATTTTCTAGGGATTTGGGGTTTATGTTCTTGAAAGTAATATGTCTTTAATTTTCTTTTCCTGTGCTATTCTTACATAACTCTAATGTACAGATGATACTACTGTGAAAGCTGCCATTGCCAAGCTGAAGTCACTCAGGTCAGACCCAAAGCAAAGTGGAGTGAGGAGCTCCTGGAAGAGGGATCTCATGCATGCATGTGTACGTAGTATACTATCACAAAGACCTTCTAAAAACTCACAAGAAATTTCTGCACACCCTAAATTTCTGCACACCCTGTTAATCCTGCACGTGTGTCTGTAACAGGACTTATCCCAAAAAATTCCTCAACACTGCAGCATTTCAGATAAGACGCCCTCACAAGAACACTTGCCTAGCAACAACTGTTTCCACCAATGAGTTAACACCAGCTCCTGCAGCAGGACCCTGTGAGCAATGGCATTTGTTTCAAAACAGATTACATAGACTTCTCCTTTTTGCCTTTAAAAGTTTCCACTTAGCCCAGCCTCTCAGGATGCACCTGTGATTTATCACAGTATGTGTATCATGGATTATAATCCCCTATTTATTCTCAAATAAATTCATTTCTTTGGGAAGCTATTCTGTTGTTATTTTAGGTTGACACTACTATTATAAAATTAGGTAGGCAGTGTGCCTCATTTTTTTGGCTCTGGAAGAGTTTCCGTAAGAGTAAAATTACATGTTCTTTGCACATTTGCTATAGAACTCACCTGCAAAATTATCTGAGCTATCTGGGCCTGGTTTTTGATTTTAGGTTTCCTTTATGAGTATATTTTCTTACTCAGAGGAATTCATATGGATCAGTAAGGAAAAAAATATATTAAAAGGAAAATCACCTTGAAAGTTATACTAGATGTGAGGAAATCATTTCCAAATCTCCCAGTGTTCATATTTCTTTGTGCGAGTAAAGAACCCTAGTGTTGATCAGGTTTGAAATATCACCATTTATTCAGAATTTATTAATTCTCTAAATGGTGCTCAATGTGTGCTTCGGGGTCTACTTTTAAGCAGAGATGCTATTCTGAAAGTTGTAAAATTATAATAGGAGATAAGGCCAATTTGCCTTAATATAAACACGGTAACTACACACCAACAAAGAATTCCAAGGAAAGAAATGGAGAGTAAAGAAGGATGGTTCATTATGTCAAAAATTTAAAATTATAAAAGAGGGATTGGGCGTGATTTTCCTACACACTTTGTTCCTATTCTGCTGCCATTGTGCTGCCGCTGCACAGACTGGCGGGCAGCCCTTCACGCCCTGCTCCCAGCACAGAGCTAATTGACTTATGAGAAATGTTGAGCCTGAACAGTAAGCATCACTATAGGTATTTTTTATTCTATCCTGACATTAGAATAATCCTTGAGGGAGGGGAAAGGTTAAAAACCCCTCTGAATAAGTGTCACTAATTAATGATGATTGTTCTAAACAATGCTTGGATAATTTTTCCTTGTCCCTTGACAGAAACTTGATAAATAACTGAGAAGTGAGAAAGAGATTAATGGGTGATTAAATTCCACTCAGGTACTTAAAATTAGCTCCAAAAATTTAGCTATGTATAAATCGCCATGCATTGTAAAAATATGTGATATGTATATTTCATTTACCTTTGGTGAAGTGAGATTGGGGAAATGAATCACTGAGGTCGAATTCTAAACTAAGAGAAAAAAAAAGGCATTTTCCCTTTCCTTAAGAAGCAATGTCGCCGGGCGCGGTGGCTCACGCCTGTAATCCTAGCACTCTGGGAGGCCGAGGCGGGCGGATCGTTCTGAGCTCAGGAGTTCAAGACCAGCCTGAGCAAGAGCGAGACCCTGTCTCTACCAAAAAATAGAAAGAAATGAATTGGACAGCTAAAAATATATATAGAAAAAATTAGCCGGGCATGGTGGCACATGCTTGTAGTCCCAGCTACTCGGGAGGCTGAGACAGTAGGATCGCTTGAGCCCAGGAGTTTGAGGTTGCTGTGAGCTAGGCTGATGCCACGGCACTCGCCCCAGGCAAGGGAGTGAGACTCTGTCTCAAAAAAAAAAAAAAAAAAAAAAAAAGAAGAAGCAATGTCATTAGTTAAAGAGATTCATTGATATTAGAGAACTACACTTAAAGTGATTAAAAACATGTATTACTCGGATGATTACTGGAGAGACATTGCCTCTGGATTGTGCCTCCACAAAAATTCACAGTTATTTGCCAAAGTCAAGGTATCCATTACACTATTACTCATTTTTCCTTCTTTCATTTGTACAGTCAATATCTCCATCTCAATTGGATCAATCTCATCAGCTTCTGAACATGCCACAGTCTCTCCCATTAAAAATATATATATATACACACACACACACACACTATATATATGTATACACACATACATACACACACACATATATACACCCCAATTCAACAATCTCTTTCAGGTATTATTTAATGTCATCTTCTTTTTATATTTTTGAAAAGTCTTGAAAAAGTTGCCTATTCTCCCACTCCATTTCTTATTTATTCCATTCTAATGGACTTGGTTTCTGTTACTCTTCCAAAACAGGATTTAGTAACCCTGAAGTCACAAAACCCAAAATAATATGCTGAAGTTCTTATCTTTACTTCTCAATAGCATTTAATGATAAAACCACTATGTTCTTTTTATACACACTTTTTCCTTGAATTCTGCCCAACAACATACTTTTTAAAAATCCCATCTGAGGAGCCATTTCATCTTTCACCACCCAGCCATAAAATTGTGCCTATTCGCAAAGTTTAATCTGCTTCTCTCACTCTATACTATCTTTGTAGCTAATTTTATTTGTGTTAATTCCTTAAATTACTATATGAGAGAGAGACAGAGAGACAGAGAATATATGAATATGGCAGGGGCAGGGGAGAATCTTTCGATCTCCTCTGAGTTCCAGAGGATTGCAAGTCAGGACAACAAGTGCTTCATCTGGTCTGTTTCCATTCATGAGGGTTTTGCATCATTTATTCCCTCCCTGGATGTCCTCACTTTCTTCAGATTCTTCCTTACAAGTCACTTCCTTTATGAGACCTTCTCTGACCTATCAAATACTGCAATCCATTATAAACTACAAGAGGACAGGAATTTTCACCTGTTTTATTTCCTGCTGCGTCTTCAGGAGCTAGATCAATATCTGATAAATAGTGGACACTCAATGAACATTTGTTAAGTGATGTAATAAATTCAATCAAATCACATCACCTGTTTAAAGCACTTCATTGACCTCACATTGCACTTAGAACAGAAAACAGGTATTTTCATATAATAAAAGGCCCCACAGAATGCAGATAACTTCTCCCTCTCCAGCCTCATTTAAACTCCTCTCCTACTGGCTTTTATATCTAAGCCACATTGAACTTCTCTTCAGTTCTTTATATACTTTGTTGCATCACATCTCAGGTTCTCTGTACAGGTTCCTCCTCTGCCTAGAAAGATTGTTCTTCTGCATTCCCCAGCTAATTTTTAATCTCAATATGAGATCCATTCCCTCTAGCAATCCTTTTCTGCCCTCCAGCTCATTTATTATATGCTCACATAACAATGTGTACTTCTTACGCATGTAATACAGTTGCACTTTTACATTTTAACAAATTATACTTCCTGTATTAGATTGTAAGTCTCCTGAAGCAGGGATTCCATTCTTGCCCACTGTTGCTTTTTCCAATGACCAGTACAGTACCTAGCACTTAAATGTAGTCAATATGGGCTTGTGAAATGAATGAGGAAAGGAAAGAATCCATGTGCCTTTAAATCAGGATGACAAAGATCATATACGAAAAATTGGTCAAGTTGTTGTGGTACATTCACATTTGTTCCCAATTAAAGATAACAACCATGAAAAGGAAGGCTCCAAATTAATAAGCAAAAAAGGTTTTTTTAAAAGGAAAGAGAAAAATAAGCAAAATAAGGCACGTGAAGGATATTGTCAAAGGTACAAAAAATTAGGGGAACAGTTTTATTAAAAGTTTTCTCCCAAGCCACTAAATCAACCTGGCTAGTAAAAGCTACAACTTGATTTAGCAGTCACAAAATTATATTACATATCAAACATCTACCCATTAACCAAACACTAAAGTAAGTCCTGAGTTGAATGGTATAATGTTAACCTCTGCCAGAGCTGACCTTGAAAAATTTTCCAAATATTGCTCAGTGTGATTATAAATTACATGTGAATATGTTTTCCTGAGTCTCTAACAGCAATGGCTCAGTGTATATATTTGAAGTGAAATGTATCTGAGTAGCAGCAGATAAAATTATTCTTTATTCTCCTTTTTTAGCAAGACTTTGCAACCCTAACATATATCACAAAACCTAATATGGACTTATCCCAATCTGTTATACAAAAGGAAGATGGGAACAGTCAAAACCAAATAGCCTCTTGGCTATGAAAACAGAGAGGGGGCAGAGCAAAGTAGCCAAATAAAACAATTTCTTATTCACACCATCTGATTACTGTGTTTTATCTTTTTCCTCAAGATTTAGACTAAACAATGAGTTGGGAAGGATAAAAATAAGTCCACCAATAAACCATACACGCATTAATGCAAACCTGTGTATGCATACGCATGTACACACAGCTGATGGTATATTAGTTAGGCCCATTTATAATTTTTGTCACTATAGGTCAGTTTTCTATTTAACCTGAAGATTAGAGTTCATTTTAAATGGTTAACCAAAATTTATTTGAAATGTTAAATGTGATCTACATACCTCTTACGTTGGGGCGGGGGGAAGCCAAAAGTTAGAATATATAGAAATTAAGAGATGCCCCAGATTTCCAACCTAGCCAAAATTTATATAAGATTTAAAATATTTTAACAGGAAAAAATAACTGAACTATCATTAAAGAAGTTATACAGAGAAAATAAATAAATAGATCATAATGAAGCATTCTAAAAGATAAGTGAATGAATTAATATGTTACAAAAAAACAGGACAACAGTAGAATTAATAAATAAATAATAATAATAAATGAGTAGACCTACTATTTGATCCAGCAATCCCACTATGGGGTACTAACTCAAAAGAAAAAAAGTCATTTCATCAAAAAGACACTTGCACTAGAATGTTTATTACAGCACAATTAACAATTGCAAAGATGTGGGATCAAGCCAAGTGCCCATCAATACATGAGTGGATTAACAAATGTGGCATATGTATATCACAGAATACTAGTTAGCCATAAAAAAGGACGAATTAATGCCTTTGCAACAATTTGGATGGAACTAGAAACCATTATCCTAAGTGAAGTATCTAACAAATGGTTAAAAAACACCACATGTACTCACTATTAAATTGGAACTAACTGATGAGCACATGTGTGCACAGAGGGAAGAAAAACTCAGTGGAAACCAACCAGGGGAGGGGAGGAGGAGGGGATGGATGAAAACCTACCCAACACATACAATGAACACTATCTGGGTGATGGGCACACTTATAGCCCTGACTCAAGCATAACAAAAGCAATCCATGTAACGAAAAACATTCGTACATCTGTAATATTTAAATAAAAAAATGGTATTGAAAAATAAAGAAAGAAAAATAAAACAGAATTTAATGAAGAAAGATTTTCCCATTTCATATTGAAACACATTATGAGATTTATGGCTTATTGAATAGTTAATGTATCATGCACGATACTGAGTAGTTTATATAAATGATCTTGCTTAATCCTCTCAATAATGCTATGAGAAAGATATTATTGTTATCCTCAATTTATTGTTTTCCCCATTTTAGTAATGAATAAACTGAGGTTTAGAGAGGTATTTCCTCAGTCATGAATATAGCATGAAGCATAAGTGAAATGTGAACCTAGGAGTATATGTCTTCAAACGCTGAACTCTTAACAACAATAACAAATTACATAATCCACACAAGAATAGAAAGATCAATGGAATTGCATTAAAAGAGTAGCAATATACTTAATTAAACGAATTTTGTTAGTACAACATAAAGGTAGCATTTTAAACTAGTGGAAAGAAATGAATTATTCAAGAAAAGGTGTTGAAACAACTGGCTAACCATTTGGAAAAGAATAACATTGACTCCTACCTTGTGACATAAACCAAAATAAACTCCAGATGGATTATAGATTTATGCTCAAATATTGAAACCAAATTTATTCCACATGTCAACTTAGCCCAGAAAATAGAAGGTTGGATGGTTTTCACAAATACAGGTACATTTCAGGAACAAATGCGAGGCACTAAAAGGTATAAATTGAGGCTTCTATTTTCTACTTCAAATTTCTTGAAATTTATTTTTTTCTAATGTTATTAGACACTTTATATTAAGTGGATAGATAGTGGGAACACCGCTGGGTAAAACTAGGACATATATTCTGAGCCTACTCTACCTAGATACGGTGATATTGGTTGTAATTTTGGAGCCCTGAAAATTTGCCTGATTCTATTAGAGCAAAAAAATGGTGGTTTCAAAAAGAATCATTGAGCCATTATACAATGCTTTGGAGAATGAAAAGAGGCGTGAATGGAGTGTCTTCTAAAAGACAATTTATTCCAAAAAACATGAAAAAAAAATGTTGTTTATAATCGACCTGAATACACACGAAAAATCTTGATTCAGATGTTTCTCAATGTTTCAGTTATATTGTTATATCTATTGGAGTGCATAATCTTCATTGGCATCATTTATTGTGTAGCAAAAATAGATGAACGACATAGAGTAGTGAGATCAATCACCTGAAACAGTCAAGCAGAAGCCTAATTATGTCATGACTGTTTTTAATTTGTTCAATTTATTCAAGACACAAATATATATTGAATAACTATCACATGCCTCTCTTCTTAAGGGCTGGATACACAAGTGATATTGTCTTCCATCAAAGAGCGTATATTAAAAGTCATAGATGCTGTAGTGTATTAAGTACTATGGTGGGAATAAAAGACGTGGGAACACCTGGGGACAAAGACCATTAATCCAGTGCCAGCAAGTAAAAGGCTTTCCTGAGGGAATGATGTCAAAGCTGAATCAAGAGTGATAACTAGGAGTGTTAACCAGAAACAGAGGTGGCTGGAGTGAGAGCAAAAGGCATTATTAAGTAGAAGAAAAATGTGCATACAGATCAGAGGCAAGAGAGAATATGGAGTATGTAGGGGAATTGAAAGTGGTTCTGCAGGGCTGGACTTTAATACGCAATGCTGAGAAGTGACGAGAAAGGAGGCTAAAAGTCTGGGTCTTCAAGAACCCGAATACCATGTTAAACTTGTAACTTTATCATTAGGGCAACATGAAGCAGTTGACTTGAGACCACTGTGCAGCCATCTCCTATCAAAGAGATCGCCAGTGTCTACCATCCAGGCTGCTTCACACACACCCATTACTGCAGGCTGCAGAGCCCAGTCAGTTTGTCCATCTTCTTCTAACAGATGATTTGAACTAATCACAAAATGTACCTTGCTTCTGCAAACCTCAGTCACACCTGTAAGTTTCAGATTCTATGACTTTCAATTTTTATCAAGTTTCTTATCCCCATACCAGTCACACATGTCTCTCATCTTGCCCAATGTCTTGCTTCTGCTTCATTCCATTCACCCTTTCGCTCTACTCTAGGAGTATCTAGTGTCTAACTCATAAACTCTTCCATAAATCATCAGTCTTTTGTCTGAATATGACTCACATTTTCTTTCATTAATGGAATCCCATTCACATGGCGTTTTTTCTTCTCCCTCACATAATATATCTCATGGAAGGATCTTCTTTGCTCCCAACTACCACTTCCATATCATTTTGATGCTTTCCTCCTATAATCCCTATCATCACCAACACTCACAACATCTAGTTGTACCACTTTCTTCACTAATATTTTCTCCAGATTTCTAATTCACCCACAACTGTGATTCTGCTCAAAACCTTACTCAACTTGGTAATCCTGCATCTGGGCCCCTCAGTTCCTTGAACTCTTCACCTCTATTCACCTCAGCCACCCCCTGGCATGATCACACCTTCGACCTTATTGTCACCATAACTGCACCATTTCTGATATCTCAGTTTCAACAAGTTTGCTCCTAGACTGCCACCTATCAGCTCCTCCTTATTTAGGGGCAGCATTTCTACCCCATCAACCATTCCCAGACATTTATCTATGCTGCTTTCTCACATTCATCACCACCGTCTCGATTCCCTTCCCAAACAGTTCTTCATTATAAACACTCCCTTGCAACACACCCCCCACTCCCCTCTTTCCCTCAAAAACACTCTACTAGTCTTTTGGTCAGAATGCTTTTTGTTGCAGGTGGTAAGACCATAATTTAAATCATTTGAATATAAAGGAAACTTCTTTGTTTCTCATAATTTGGAAATCTGAGAGTCCAGAACAACCAGATCTGGAGGTTAAACCATTATAAACAAACTCTGTCTATCCATCTCTTTGCTTTATTTTCTTCCATATGATCATTATTCCTAGGCAATTAACAATGACTTCCTAATAACAACAGACTTAAATAATCTTTAAAACCAATGACTTTAGAAGAAAGGAGATCCAGTATCTCTATCTATCCTTTATAAACAACTCTGACCTTACTTGCATTATGTGCCCATCTCTGCATTCATCACTGTGGACAGGAAAGTGGGGTCAACTCATTGCCCTTCCAAGTTTCAAGGCTTTTCCCTTAATAAAATAAATGGGGCAAAAGTATTGACATGATAACTCCAGCAAATTCACATGATAGGATAGTTTTCAATAAGCAAAACACCAATCCTGACTCAATTCCTACTGAATACAAATTTTACCTGTGTTTGTACACAAGCTTCTGATATTAGAGTGAAAAAATAACTTAACCTAGCTTAGTAATTTCTATTTAAAATCAGGAGCACAGACATTCAAATGGATATTCAACTATTTCCCCACAAACCCACTTCCTTTCTTTGGTAATTTCATTTGCCCACTCTCTGGCTTCAGTATGTCGTTCTTTTTCTTCCTCATCAATATTAAACACACCTTCTCTGCCACATTCATAGCACATATATAAGCCACTGTAGAGGAATAGCCTGACCTTTCCATCATGAAATTTATAAGTTTACAACCTGCCTTAAGGAAGATGGCTGGGAAACTGAGGAAAGATGGTGCCATTCACTGAGAGAAAAGACAGAATACAGGAAAAGGAAGAGCAGAGGCCTGGGGAACAAGGGCATCATGATGAATCCCCTTTGAGACATTTTGAGTATCCAAGTGAGAATTTCCAGCAGTGCCAGTAGTGCCAGCAGCCCAGGAAAGTCTTGGGAGCTCGTCGGTATCCATGTACTCGTTGAAGGCACTGCAGGCAGTCAGAGCAACCACAGAGGTTGTATACAATAAGGAAAAGCCAGAATGGAGTCCAGAAGCACCAACAGAGACATTGAAAGATGTCCCCAAGGAAGACCATGACAGTAGAAGGAAGACAGGAGAAAATTCAGGAGTGAGTGTATACAGAGGATGATGGGTGCAGGAGGGATTTTCAAAAATGAGTAAGATGTTAAATTTTGATTTGGTCTAGCAAAATTCTATTTATTAACATGGGGCCATTGCGTTATAACCAGAAGTATCAATAGGTGTTTTTGGTTCAGATAGAATTATTAAATGTCAAATGCTACTTGTTAAGAGAATGACTGATTTTAAAAAGACAACTGGATTCAACAATTAAGATTGATTTGTGACGTTTTTGAGGTGGATTCTGTCAGAGTAACTTAAGCAATGAATTGGAGATAAAGATGCTATTCAAATCACTTAGTGAATAGGAAAAAAACACACAATTTTAATTTGGATGTAAGGTAGGATTAAATGTTTTCGATCAATTACATGACCCAAATGAAAAGACATTTAGGAGGATACTCAATTTGTTTTTATTCTGATAAAGAAAGAAAGGAAGGAAGGAAGGAAGGAAGGAAGGAAGGAAGGAAGGAAGGAAAGAAAGAAAGAAAGAAAGAAAGAAAGAAAGAAAGAAAGAAAGAAAGAAAGAAAGAAAGAAAGAAAGAAAGAAAGAAAGAAAGAAAGAAAAAGAAAGGAAGGAAGGAAGGAAGGAAGGAAGGAAGGAAGGAAGGAAGGAAAGAAAGAAAGAAAGAAAGAAAGAAAAAGAAAGGAAGGAAGGAAGGAAGGAAAGAAAGAAAGAAAGAAAGAAAGAAAGAAAGAAAGAAAGAAAGAAAGAAAGAAAGAAAGAAAGAAAGAGAAAGAAAGAGGAAAAGAAGAAGAAAAGATAGCTGGCCTGGCTGAGTTCACCAGAGTAGAGAAATCCCACAGGAATAGGATGTCCTTTAGTGTTTCTGTGCACACACACCTTTATAATGTATCATGGCAATTAGCCTACTAAGGATTGGAGTATTTAGATCCTGGCTACATTCCTAAAAGAAGCAATCACCTTGAAGGAACTGAAAAACTGGTTTGGATAAAAACTTTTAAATAGGTTTAAATAGCTTCTATAGTCTTGGAAAGACACGAAACCAGGAACAGATTGTTCTACCTCTCTGACTTCCAGTTACGCTTTACTGCTAGTTTCTTCCCCTCCCAGATGCCTACTTGGATGCTGGAATTTACCTCGTATGGTTGAAGGAGAACTGTTTCAAAATCACAAAGGTATTCATCCATCATAACCATTTTTCTTTTTTGACATAAAAGTATCAAATAGTTCAACCTCATATAAATTCGGCACATCTTTTCCAAATCCAACATGGAAAAATTAGACAAAAATCACCCAAATATGTTTGGGTTTTTAACTTATAAAAAACTAAGTTTCTCAAAGAAAACTTAACTAAAATGTATACGCATTTGTAGTGGTTTTCCTTCATGAATGCATCACATAATAGTAGATAAAAAGTCAGGCTCTTCAGCAAGTGTTTATTTTACAAAAGTACTTTGACTACTGTGGATGGAGGTGTAGAAATATTTTTATAATAAGAAACTACCTGACTGCTGAATAATAACATATCTATGATTATAAATTTTAAGAATTCTGAGAGTTTCAGAACAAAGAAAATTATAATAAGACATGGCACTAGGAGCTATTATTTTCATTATAACCAAAGAACCTAAAAATTAAACTGTTATTTACTGTGAAAGATATTTGTCTGGGAGCATTGGCATGCACCTATAGTCCCAGCTACTTGGAAGGCTGAGGTGGGAGGATTGCTTGAGCCCAGAAATTCGAGGCTGTAGTGTGCCAGGACTGTGCCAGTGAATAGCAATTGCACTCTAGCCTGGAAAACATAGTGAAACTTCGCTTCTTAAAACAAAAAAACAAACAAAAGATATCTAATTGTATTTTTTAAGTTGGATATCCTAGTATTGTTCCATCTTAATTGTAGTTTTTAAAAGGCTAAACTGAAGCCACAGATTATATGAAATAAAAATTCATGATAATTAATATCATATCTCTCTCCCCATAAAATTCCTAATAAAAAGTAGCAATCTGGACTACCTTGGGTCTCATCTTACTCCTACAGCACTTCTGGGAGTGAGTAAGAAATAAACATGCAAGTAAAATAATTAAATACCAATCGAAAAGTCAAAATTTAAGTGATAGGAAGAATAAAGAAAATACTCCATAAACTGAAATCACTGCAACAAAATGGCTATAGACCTTTTTTTTTCAGTATTTAGCAGGGTAGTCTACTTGTGAACAAGTCTCAAAAAATACAAGGACATTTTAGTTATAAGCTAAAGGTGGTGTGATTTTTGTGAAACTTGTATTTTATCTGGCAACCCTACACATGAAATCAGTATAGAGAATTACATTTTTTAAAAAGTCAAGTGTTTCCCCCCTCTGCATGAGCATTACTGTGTTAAAAAATTGAATACAACAGTGAACTGCATCGTATTTTTTTTTATCAATTCTCAGCATTCTTGAAACTAGCTACTAATTAAAAATCTATTAATATATTTAGGCAATGTTTAGTGCCAATTAATTTATAATTATTGGCTCATTCATTCCAAACATTTTACCAGAATAATGTATTCTTTAGAAAAAATACAGGGGCACACAGAAGTGATGCAGTTTTCCTGATACCATGACTGATATGATAATTCTCCTTAAAGAGCATGGAAATATGTGCTAGAACACTGTATGTAGATACGATATGTATATATGATATAAAATGAATAAAGTCTACATTACAGGTTGTTTCTCAGGTCAAGGGTTCTACAAAGTCCATTGTCATTAATAGTCAAGTATACAGCAGGGTTTTCATGGGAGCGGAAAGAAGACGACAACTCGTCATCATAGAAAATGAACGTATTTTAAAGCCAAGTCATCAAGGACTACCTGTCAATGTTTTTACTCTTAGGTTCCTTGCCTGTCACACAGAAGGACAGCCTCCAGCATCAGCTAAATGACAATACAGTTTGCGGCGGAGTTGTCACATTGTAACACATCTCTCAGTTTCAAAATATTGAAGAGGTCACGGGACATCTTGATTAAGAGACTACACTCCAAGGCTTTCCTTAGAATCAGGAAGCTAAATTTTTAAAAAGTTACTGTGATTACACAAGTCTTCCTGATTATTTCTCAGAGAGGAAATAGTGACATATTTCTCAGAGAAGCTGAAAATCAGAATTTACTGAAATGAATTCTACAACTGTTAATATAAACTGGCCCAGAAACACAAAGATACAATTTAAACTTAAAGCTGCTATGGGAAGCTTATGAGTCTAAATAAATGTGTGGCAAGAAAACAGAAATGTCACAGGCAAAGATTACATCCACGATCCATATTATGGTTGAAATCTTAGGTTTCAGAGACTCAATGTTGAGGTTTGAGTATCCCCGGAGTTCAGGAGTAGCCAATATTACTGTGCAAAGGAGTCAGAAAAACACATGACAAACACATGGATCAAACAGATTTGTCTGAATTATGAAGGTTCAATTCTATTATTGTGCAATATTTGGAAAAGACTAGTTATATGAACAAAAACTAAAATACGAAATCAGTAGGATGAAAATTTTCTAGGTGTGAAAGCTGAATTAATGAAAACTAATTGTGAGAGAAGATTAAAAAAAAAGAAAGTCATCAAGCTAGATGAAATGCCATAGTAAAAGATAACATAATAAATAAAAAGGAGATTTCCTTCATATCCAACCATTATAGTAATTCTCTCCCCATGGTTACATATCATGGAAGTAACAGCCAAATTTTTATTTTTCACCATATTGCCAGAGTCCTACTACACTCACGAATCAGACTTTTAAAATCCTTGGTAAAAACTCAGCATAAAGGTAAGGATTTTCCAATTTTAATCACTCAGAAATCATTTAACAATTATATTTGACTGTCAGTGAAGTATATACAAGTTTAGTTTCTCAATCAATAAAGAAAACTTATTTTAAAAATCCTGTTATTATTAATACAAATTCTTTTTCATTCTTTGACTATCTGCATAATTTTTTTGCACTTGCTAGAACTGGCTGTGTAAAACATACTTAAATCGTGAACACTTGAAATCTATAATGTGTTAGATAAAATATTTTCTGGCTATTTTGGTATTAGCTATGCTCTTTTTATCCCCAACAAATTCGGTAAGTTTCAAATTATCCTATTTAAACTTATGTTTTCATTTGTTTACCATAGATATTTTCTGGCTGGATATGTTAATATAAATGCTTGTTATAAAATAAACATTACTATCTGTGGCTTTATGTATTAGAGTCTAATGTTGAATGAACAATGTGACACCCACTTTTAATGCTGTTTGGTATCAGTCCAAGAAGGTCTGTGAACATCTAAATGTGGCCTTGGTCATAGTCTGAGCAGGAATTTCTAGTGTAGATTAATATTCTTTGATTTTATACATGGTTTTAGATTTTTTTGATATCTGAGTTTTGAAGATTATTGAAAATGAACCCCAAATACAATCATTATATGGACTTTTATACTCATTATCAAACAGATTTTTTAAAGTAGAATTTCACTTGCAAATATATTTTTGTTGATGTGGCTACTTTTGTGGGAATGGCAGGAGGCAAGTTGTCTGCAGAAGGTAGGAAGTGAATGAGCTTCAGGAGGTGGTTAGAGAAAAAAGACGTTCTTATTCAAACCATCATTCCCAGAATTTAAGCAACAACAGGGTCATCCTGACTAATCCATTTTCTTTACCTCACATCTAATCAGACTCTCACAGGCTGCGAGTCTTCGAGTCTCCAGCCCACCATCCCATCTTCTTCAATCCTGCTCTTATAAGGACCTTTCAAAAATCTGATCATAGCATACCATACATGATCCTTCAATGGCTTATCACAGGGGTTCATTGGCTTTGATCAAAGTTCAAAATACTCAGCTCTTTATGCTCCAATCCCAGCCTTTCTTTCTAACCTCATTTCTACCACTTCAGCCATAAGTGTGATTTGTCATTTCTTAATTCTCCTATGCCTTCATATATTCCCTTAAGCTTCTCCTACTTCACCTCTCTCTCTCTCTGAAATTGTTCTTAAATCCTCCCACACACACACACACACACACACACACACACACACACTTTTCCTGTGCCCTGAAGCACCTCATGTATGTCTCTATAATAGCATTCATACCTTGAGTTGTAATTATTTATCTGCATATGTCTTTTCCCCAGTAACAAATGCACTCTTTCCAGTCAGAGGCTGTATCTTATTCATCTTGCATTCGTGGAACCTTGAATAGTCCCCAGAGCTTTCCAGTCACTGAGGACAACTTTGACAAATGAATGAATAATAGTAAGTCTCTACAGTTACATGAAAAACAAAAAAAAATCAGGGAGCCCTGCCCATTATTTCTCACATTATTTGAAATTCCATCAATTGAAACAAACAAAAATATATTGCATCATAAGAATGTTACACAAACTCTTGAGGTTTACTGATTGTTTTGCAAAAGGCAGGCACTTGTATTCATGAGCATTTATAAAATTCAAAAACTGATCCCCTCTATTTTACAACTCTTGTGATGTCATTACATTGGAATCATGATTGGAGGAAAAAAAAAGATTGCTTCAGAAATTAAGAACACAAGAACTCCACCTCCCAAATATTCTTAATTATTTACCTAATTCACTTTTGCTAATAATATATCAAGAGGGAATTACACATACATAGTTTAAGGATAAAATGTATAGATATGCGAATATTTAATATAAAGAGCAAAATGCTCATAAGTAATGAAAATAATTTTAAAAGTATTCATAGTTCATTTCAATGAAAGTTAAGAATTTATTTTATGCTAAATACTTCAAACTATCATATAAATAGCTCATGAAAGAAAAATCATGAAAAATTATCCTTAATATATATTTGTATTTAACTTCTAGGAATAGACACATTTTTTTCAAGCAAGGACAAAGAAAACCCAAATAACTGCAGTTACAAATATACTACTAGTACCTTATTTTAAATCTTCGCATCTTTTAATCTTTCCTAATTTATTAATTTTTAAGTAGTGATTTTTAATGAGATGATTATCTATAGTATTGATTGTTTATTGTCTTTATTTTTAACTTTAAATTTAAAAAAGTACTCAATGGCCCAGAGAATATGATTAAGGGTCAGAGAGCTCAAAGCATGTCATCAGATTACAACTTTCAAATGCTTGACAATTTGTGAAAGATTGGCTACACTTTTTCCATTCTGATTATATGATTCAGAATGATAAAACAGCATTTTTGATCACTCAAATAAATTTGGATTGAGTAATAAAAGAAAAAGTCTTTTTTTTAAATTGTAACAGATTTTCACTTACATATAATTAAAACTATTTATTGACTTCCATTTCTAATGCTATGAATTTAAACACAATAAACTTTCCTTAAGCTACCAGTTTGCCCAATAGTTGTTTCAATAACAGAATTATCTGATTTGTAGGGAGTGATGATTAACATTTTAAATGCAATAAAATATAATTATTTATTTAACTTAATTCAATGCTGTCATATGTTGCTTAACAATGAGGATATGGTCTGAGAAATGTGTCATTTGGAAATTTTGTCATTGTGCAAACATCATAGAGTTTGTGTACTTACCCAAACCTAGATGGTATAGCCTCCTACACACCTAGGCTATATGGTTATAGTCTATTGCGTGTAGCTTACAAACCTGTATACTGCATAGCATGTTACTATACTGAATACTGTAGGCAACTGTAGCACAATGGCAAGTATTTGTTTATCTAAACATATCTAAATATAGAAAAGGTACAGTAAAAAGGTTATTATAATCTTCACTTTCAAGTATGGGGTCCATTGTTGACTGAAATGTTGTTATGTGGCCCATGACTGTATTTCCTTAATGACTCAGAGATGCTTCAGATGTATTATATTCTCTCAGGAATTTTAATGTTATTGACACTTACAATTAATTCATTCAGCAAATATTATTGAAGCTGTCTTATAGATTTTGCTAAAGTACCGATTAACACAATAAATTTTGGTTTATAAACTGTAAACTAATGGAGATTTTTTCTATATTTGATTGAATTTAATGTGCCCTCAATTATAAATGTTCCATTATTTTACATGCCAAGAAGGAAGAAAAAACCACATCTGCTTTGACGCTGTGACTTTTTATCACTTAGAATGTCTATATTTATTTAAAAGGCTATTTTAGACTTATTTATATAGAGATTTTTATCAACTCTGTTTGAAAAATTCATGCAAAAATATCCTTTAAATAACTTTTTCATAATCAAAGTCTAACTTCTCTGAAACATTTTATAATTCAAAGTGATCAGCCTTTATGTTTTTTTTTTCATTTAGAATTATTCTCTACACCACCAAGCAAATTTATAAAGCAGCATCTCTTAAAAGAGGATTCTACTATTATCTCCAAGCACCTTATATCCACATTATAGGTTTTGATGCTAATCCTTTCTCGATCTCAACAGAAGATGTTAATAAAAACTTTTGGATAACATGTAGGAATCACATTCCCTATTAAGTGGGTTTCACATGGTTTGTTTACTAACTTCCAAGTTGCAGTTATATTGTCATGCCACCAGGATTAATGACTATGTCTATTCATGTAAAGGCAATACAAACTGTCTCAGCTATCACCTGGACAACAGCAATCATAATTTACCACCAACAGCAAGTTGCATATCAATTTGAGAAATGCTAAAATGTGTAAAATATGTGCATCTTAAAATCAATGCAAAGCAGTTACCATAAATTCTCATTAGTATTAATAACTGACTTTGTTTCAATATATGTTGTTATGATAATAAAATCAGGATTATATGTATTTTGTAATCACTTAAAACACTTTTGGCAAAACTGCCTTTCCTACAAGTTGCTATATCATTGTTATCCTCCATAAAATCTTCCACTAATCTTTTTTTTTTTTAATTTTTTTAAACAGTGTTGACAAAGATAGGGACATATTATTCTGTTTGGGAGTCCAGAATGGCACAAACTTTCTGGAAGGCAATCTGGTAAAATGTGTCAAAAGCCTTAAAAATAAAATAGTTCATTTACTTTGGTCTAGTAAATTAATTTCCAAACATTTTTCTTAGGGACATCATCAGAGTTGCATGCAAATACTTATTTATAAGAATGCTCATTCCAGCATTGCTCATAATCATGAAGAATTCAACCAAGTTTAATGTCCAGCAATAAAGGATTTGTGACTATAAAGAGGCACCTACCCTCTAAGCAGCCATTAAAATGCATGGCCTCAAAGAATACCTAAGAATTTTTTTTAATTCTGTAACTTCCTTAGTGACAAAAGGTGGTCACAGAGCACTATGCACAGTTCTACTAATCTTATAAAAATCAGTATACCATATACTATTTCTTTCTTTCAACCCATCATTTGGCCATCCCATCACTTTTCTTTAACCATAAAAATCGTTATAGCACGTCTTGTATACTCCTGGATAGAGCTGGAACGCATTCTACTAAGTGAAGTATCCCAAGAATGGAAAAACAAGCACCACATGTACTCACCACCAAATTGGTATTAACTGATCAACACATAAGTGTACATATAAGAATAACATCTATTGGATGTCGGGCAGGGGGGAGAGGGGAGGAGGGGACGGGTATATGCATACACAAAGAGTGAAACGCGCACCATCCGAGGGATGGACATGCTTAAAACTCGGACTTGGGGGGGAGGGGGGGCAAGGGCAACATACATGACCTAAACATCTGTACCCCCATATTATGCTGAAATAAAAAAAAAATTAAAAAAAGGAAAAAATTCATTATTTGGTTCATTAAGTATCTTCTGCCTCTTCTAACCAATGATTTTTATTGTTTCTGAGTACAAGAAACCATCTGAACATAAAAAAAAAAATCACACTTTCCTATAATAGCAATTGTTAAATTAAATTTGGCCTAAAGCTGCCTCCATATCTTGAATTCCTACATAGCAAACTGCAACCTAACTTAGCATGTGAACAAACTGCAACCTAAGAGTACATTCTTTTAACAAATGGCTGAGTCTCAGCCAATCACAGCAGCCTAGTTTTAGCCAACTGATCAGACCATGTCTATATAAGGCAGATAACTCATCATCCATGTCCAAATAAGGCAAAGGCTGAGCTGTAACGAGTCAAGCTGTTTCTGTATGGCACTTCCTTTTTCTGTCTATCAGTACTGCCTAGCCATGTTGCTAGGTGGAGCTCTCTGAACCTCTCCTGGTTCTGAGTTCTGACCAATTCAAGAATCATTCCTTGCTCAAAAAAACTCTGCTAAATTTAATTTGTCTAAGGTTTTTCACTTAGCACAGTGATATTTTAGTGCTCAGTGACCAATAAAGCCTTTTATAACAAGAAGCTACAAAGCATTTAATAAGTTATTTAGATAAATTTCATTTTGATTAAAAATTATGATGCATACTATATACACTTTAAAAAACTAGTACATACAATCAGGTGACTTTTTTAAAAAAACTAAAGGCTACATTTGTTGTGCCTATAGGCATGAAGGCCCCTTGCGTTAGCTCCTCTACCCTTCAGCAATCTTAGGCTCACTGGTTGGGAATCACTGCTAAAGACCAGAAATTCTCAATCCGATTGTCATGCTCAATTATAAAAATCTGGGATACAGGAAATTGAGTAGCCTAAAAAAATCTTGTTTATGCTATAACCCAAACAACAAATACATATTAGGCAATGAAATAGCCTGAGATCTACTGCTCCTGATACAAATCAGATACAAGTCAGATAGGAAGTCCCTATCCTTTCTTCTCTGCCCACAGGAGCATTACAAATCAATTATAGCTCTCTTTCCTTCTGACTCCTGCCATGGGCTCGCAATCCTTCTCATATATAGTTCCAGCCAAACCAACTGACTGGAGTTGATACTATAAGTAAAATCTATTTCTGTTCAAACCTTAGACTATATTTTTTTTCCACATGTTACATAAACCACCTGGTTCCTAAAGTTTTCTAAATTTCTTTCTTCCTCTCCTCTGCAATCATTTTCTTTTTCATTCTCCTCTATGAAATCTTCTCAAATCAAGAATATTTTTATAAGATGCACATATCAATTTATATATAACCTTTGCACATATTATACATTTCAATTCAATATTTATTGAACTTCTACTTAACATGCACAGCACTGTCATAGATACTATGGAAACAAATAAAATATCTCATGATTCTTGGCCTCAAAAAATTTACAGACATGTAGGGAAGGTAGAAATATCTACAAATAATTGCAATATACTGTAAGGGTGCCACAACTTAAATACACTCCACTATGATCACACAGAGGACATTAAACTTCAGTTGGGTTAAAAGAATGAATATGGTTCTCCAAACTCACTCATATTGTAGGGGATGTAAAATTTTACCTCTTCTCTCCTAGGGTCTCTGGCTGGGGCCTGAAAATTAGTTTGGCATAACATGGATTAAAAGGAGAAAAGCATATAAATTTCTGTAAGTTTTATGTGATAATGGGAGCCCTTATAAGGAAATAAAGACCCAAAGAATTAGCAAAACCTAAATGCTTTTATGTTAGGTTGAACATGAGAGGCAATTGCGGAAAAGTAACTAAACTATAGAGACAGACTAAAGGAAAATAAGAATCATTTTAACAAACATTTAACATTTAATAAAGTCTGTTGGTACAGAATTCTCTCAGCTGTAACTCCCTGCTGAAGAATTTTTCTTTTCTTTGGTATAAGAAGTGCATCTTTCACAAGAGTTTTTATCTCTTGTTTTCAGGAAGAAGAAGGAGATTAGAATGCCCTTCTTGCATCTGCTGTTTTTCAAGTGTCCTTAGCTCAAAATAATTCTTATGCCAAAGTGGTATATTTTGGGGTGGTCTGTTATGAACTCTTTCAGTGTGTATTGTATGTGAAAAGTCATGGGATAATGAAACCACAGATTTTATTTGATCTAAAGTAGATTTAATGTTGTGGGAGTATAATATTCAAAATGGCGATGGCTGTGATTAATGTAGAACCATTGGATAGGTTTCAAAATTTTAAGCAACTTGTGTGTATATCTTTGACTATCAATTCTACATATGGAGGCACTGGAATTTTTAAGCAAAATGTCACATGATGAAGATATTTCCCATACAAGAAAAGAGAACAAAAGTGTAAGTAGGAAGACCAGGTGATAAACTGCTACATTTGTTAAAGAAATAGAAGAAGATGAGCTAAGCTTTTGCAAAAAGGATGAAGGGAGGATATATTTGAGAGTTACTTACATCAATAAGAATTGATGATTGATTTGATATATAGTATTGTGGAATGAAGAGGAAATAAGAATGAATCTAAAATCAAAAAGAACTATCACACGCATGATTATCATCATCATCATCATCATCAATTAAAGAAGAGAGATCTGCCTGGCATTTCAAAACAAAATAGAAATCCCTTAAGCAGAATCCCAGCCTTGTATCTGTATTATTAATCTATAATAATCTCAAAGAGCATTTTGGAGTTCTCAAATAAAAAACAATTTCACCTTAAATTAAAAATGAATTACTAATAGCACTAGTTTTTTTTTTTTCATGACTCGAAATCAATGTCACCACATCAATCAGTCACGTTAGCTCACACCACAGATCATTGGCTTTGTGAAGATGGGTCACATTTCTTCTACACTTGTTATTGCTGTGGACTTTTTATAATCCAAGCATAAATATCCAATTGATGGTCAAAGAAGTTTTAACTACCAGAAGAGCTCAACCTCTTTAATTTAATATTCATCTGCTTGCACATAGTCAGTCTGTCATCCTCAGATTCCATATCTACTTTATAAATCAATGCATAGCATTTGTCATGGAAATACTAATATAGTATCAAGAAAAGGTGAATTTTCAAGGTACATATATTTTTTAATATAGAAATTCTTGCCTCAAACATGTGCATTTTAATTTAGATGGAACCAAGAAGACAGGACAAAAGATATACGAAAATTTCTCACCACCAAATTTGGGAAAGTTTAGGATGTCTATCAAGGAGGCAGTACAGCCCAGTGGTTAAAAGTAAGTGCTCTGGGCCTGGCACGGTGGCTCACACCTGTAATCCTAGCACTCTGGGAGGCCGAGGCGGGCAGATTGTTTGAGCTCAGGAATTCGAAACCAGCCTGAGCAAGAGCAAAACCCCATCTCTACTAAAAATAGAAAGAAATTAATCGGACAACTAAAAATATATAGAAAAAATTAGCCGGGCATGGTGGCGCATGCCTGTAGTCCCAGCTACTCGGGAGGCTGAGGCAGTAGGATTGCTTGAGCCCAGGAGTTTGAGGTTGCTGTGAGCTAGGCTGATGCCACGGCACTCTAGCCCAGGCAACACAATAAGACTTTGTCTCAAAAAAAAAAAAAAAAGTTAAGTGCTCTGGCACCCAACAGATCTGGGTTCCTGCCCTTGCTCTGTGTGACCTTGATCAAGTTGTTTAATTTCTGACTCATTTTCCACATCTGTAAAATAAAATAATAACCTCTATCTCATAAGCTTGTAGTTTTAAAAGAAACTATTGCTATATCATGTTTATCACAGCAGACTAAATATGGAAAGCACACAAGAAATGGTAGATACTATCAGAATTATCTTCATTGAGAGCAATAAGGAAATGTTCTTCATATATTTCCTGAGTTATTAAAAATGGAGAGGGAGCCTTGAGTGTAGGCAGGACTTAATGACTTATTTCCAAAGAAAAGAATGTGGGAAGGGCTGGAAAAAGCAACTTTATAGCGTAGAAAACCTGGTGAACACTACCCTGTCCAGGTGATCAAGATTAACCTTACCAGTGATAAGTCATGTTGATAGCACGTACCCCTTATGTGAGTCTATGAGAAAGGCAAATCACCTCTTAGTATTCTTCCTAGTCTAATCATGAGGAAAATATCAGGCAAACCCAAATTGAGAAACATATGACAAATAGCTGATCAGTGCTCCTCAAAACTATTAAGGTTGTGAAAAACGAGAAAGGAGCAAGAGACTGACAAAAAACAGAGGAAACTGAGGAGACGTGACTGAACAAAGCATGATATTCCGGATGGGATTGTGGAACAGAAAAAATGAAATCAGAATAAGAAGTAGTGAAATCTGAATGAAGTCTGGGTTTTAATTAATAGCAATATAGTAAGAATTAATGATTTCTTAGTTTTGATAAATATACTATAGTTATGGCTGAGGAGTATACAGGAATTGTACTATCTTTGCAACTTTTCTGTAAATCTAAATTTAAAACTATTCCAAAATAAAAAGTGTTTTAAAAGTTGAGGGGTGGGGGAGAGGAAAGCCAACAAAGGTAAAAAACATGTGAATCAATTTACCAAAAGTATACTTACTTAAATATTATCAAAATACCGTGACTCTCCTCAATTTGAAACCTTAAAATTTTGTATTCTGATATGATCTTCACAAATTAGGTCTCAATCTACACCTATCTAATATAGTAAAATACATTAACAATTACAAATGATCAGAGTAAAAAACACAAGACCCAAATAAAGTTTTAAAAGACCCCAACCATAAGAAGAACTTTTTACTCTTATAAGTAAAAGCACTTAAATATGTCAGTAGAAATGCATTTTTTCTTTATGTACTGCCCACTACCAAATGTTATTTTTATAACAAATACAGATATGGAACAAGTACATAAAAATAATTCGAAATACTGAATTAAAATAGATTAAAAATAAAAGGCTCTTCTGAGTTCTTTTATATTGCTAAAAAGAGAATGAATATGTTGAACAAATTCATTAACCTAACATAGCACTTCTCTTCCCAGGTGCAGATTACAACAAAAAAATCCTATGTCCCTAAAATCTTTCCATAACAGACACCTTCTTCAAAGTCTTGGCACAAAGTACTCATTGGAAGTAATCCATTATGACCTCACTTATAGCCCAGAATGTGGACAATTCCCTTTTGCATATTTTAAACAATTTTCATATTTTGCTTCACATAAAATGTGGTGCAATACCTTTGCATGGATTTACAGTTATCTTTAAGACATTAGGAGCTGGTATCTCTAAAGCCCTTTCAGGGTTGTTTTCTACAAAGTTACACTTAACTCCCACTAGAGCTTAAAATGGCTTTTCTTTTAGGATTCATACAAAGATGTTAACTCTCTAAGGTTATGGGCAATACCTTATTGTTTCCATGGACAATGGCACTCTAGTTACTAGAAAGAATTGCTCTTCTGAGGATATCTCCAGAAAGAAGGTTATATTTTATTATCTTACGAGTTAAACCAATACAAAGATTGAAGCAAAGCGAGGTACTCTGCTCTGGTTAGAGGGAGTTAAATGATAGATGGAAGATAATTCACTTCCCTTTCAGGTGTACTCTATAGAGTAAAATGATTATTTTTTTAGGACAAAAAGGTCTAAATAAAATACAGGCATATAAAAAGTATGTTTCAAGTGTATTTTCTTTAAAAGTTGTGATTTTTAAACAAAATACACCTTAAGGTATGCACTTATACTATATCTCACAATATACTCCTCCTGACATGTAATACTAATCAAATATCTGCTCAAAATTATCATAAAAAACACATATTAAGCTCACATTCATCCTAGTATTTTTCAAGTGCCCACTATGTGCCAGGCTTTGTGCAAAAAGGTAGCATTATGTTCATTCCATTGGAGTTATGTTCTTTTCTTAAAATAGCCTCGCAGATCTAATACCTTAACTATCCACAATAATTTATCATTCTAAAATCTATGTTTTAATGAAGGGGAAAAAAATCTAGCACTGACAACTTTGACATGTTAAATAGAAATCTTAGAAATATTGTAATGGAAGGAAATCACAGCATCGGAAATCAGCAGGCCTTAAATAAGATGGAAATTGAGAAACTGCCTTTATATTGAAATGGGGCATTTGATTCATTTAAGGAAAATGAATTAAGTCATCAAAAGCACATAGTGTACACTTTTGTGAAGGTTAAAGAAGTTGAATTTTTGCCCACTATATTAAATGTGACAAGCTCAGTCAAGGCATTCTAGTTGACGCTGCACAGAACTTAGATGTACAGAGGAAAGTTTTCTTTTTTTGGTGCAACTGAAATGACCTATACCAGAAATACTGTTTCGACCTATCTTCCATGGTATTCTAAAGTTGGTCAACAGTTCAGCTGTTTGGGCTCCAACTAGGCTATGACTCTAAGCAATGTAATATTGAAATCTGACAGAGGAACAGAACCTAGAGAAGTGGCACTAATATAAAAGCACATGATTTTGCTTTTTATAGCATTCAGTTTTCTAAAACAAAAATAAGTGTGACTATGGATTCTTTCCTATAAATTAAATCATATTAAAAAAATAAACTCCAATGTGTACTCACTCAAAATGAAATATTTCAATTTTCAGTATAATTCACTAATAATCTAGAAAAATTCTATTAGCAAATATGTTCAGTAGAGGAAAATGGTATGAATCGATCAAACATAAATGTAATCCTAGAACGAGTAAATAACAGACATACAAGTCAAAACTTAAGACACCTAAACCTACTCTCCTAGGGCCAGGGCACTTCCAGAAGAACAGGCACTTAATTTAATCCCAAATGGTTTTTCTTCTTTTTCCTCCTTCCTTCCCCCTCTGTAGAATATCATTATCACTATTATCATTATCATTATTGCTAAGAGTCTACTTTAATGATCACCCTTAGCTCTCCTTCTCAATAAATATTCTGGCTGAAGCAATATCTCGCATAAGGAATTATGCTCCTGGCTGACTGGAGCCAACTGTTGTATACTTATGGAAGTTTATTGCTGGCCATAATGAGCTTTTAAGATATCTATAGATCCTAAAAACTTTGCCTAGCTTTCTGATCTATCCATGACAGCCTCAATATAACCTGAAATTCCAAAATTGTATTATTACTTCAAGACCCTCAAATCTCCTCTCTAGGGATTTCCCAGTCTCTTGAACAATTTCTACTCCTTGAACTAATATTTTTACAATCGGTGAAGGAAAACATGTATGAAATTAACAGTCATATTAGTTCGAATGCAGTAAGTACAGCAGTGCATCAGATACTTACATGCAAAATGATAAAAGGGGGAGAATTTCCTCATTTGCCCAGTCTGATTCAGAGTGGTGACAAAAAGGAGATGGCATTTGACCTGAGCATTACAGGGTAGAGAAGATCTGAGTAGATGGAAGAAGAGAAGAAAAAGTTAAATCACACAAGCACAAACACAGCGTGTTTAAGTTGCCCAGTATTGGATCTTTGGAAAGACGTTATGAAAAAACGATACCGTAAATTAAGTTGAGACCAGACCTTAAAATGCCAGATCTTAAATTAAGCATTTAATATGTTGAAAATGGGAAACACTTAAGTTTTTATAGAGGAGTAATAGCTATCATAACTATGTGAGAAAATGCTAAAAGAGAAAATGCATTAGGGATTGGAGAACCAGATATGTTAGTCCATAGCAATGGCAGTAGAAAGTGCAAGACAGAGATGAAGAAAAGAAATATTTTGTATATATAATTGCCAAGAATTGAGAAATGAAAAAAAGGAAGCAGAGTCCTACCTTTTTTTCTAGCCTAGGTGAAAAGAAGCCATCAACACAAGAGACACAAACTAATTGTAAAGCTGTCTTAAGAAGGCAGGTTTAAATCTAATCACACTGAATTTTACAGAACAGAGAAGTGGAAAAGTCCTCTCTAATAGAAAAGGAATTCACTTTGGAGCTCAGGAGAGTAGATAGGACTGGATTTGTATATTAGAGTATCATGAGCCCAAAGCTGATAGTTAACTCTTAGAAGTGGGCAAAATTACCCAAGGAGCAAATGCTGAGCCAATAAACAAGGCCAAGGTCAGAAATATAATGAACTTGTATATTTAATGAATGAATAGATAAAGTGTAAAAAAAAAAGAAAACTGACAGAAAAATAAAGGAAGAATGTCAATGGTTCAATACCATAGATAGCAAAAGGAATGAGAATGTTCCAAAATGGATGGAAATTCTATTCTATTACAGAAGGATTGAATGTTGGCAGTGGTCAGGAACTTGACTGACTTTGACAGAGGAGTCAAAGTGAAGTATGAAAGAGAAAACCTAATTGCCAGAGGAATGGCATGAAGGAGGGGGAAAGACAGAGGATGTTCTAAGACAGAAGATAAATGATGGGCTGGGATTGTGGAGGGGACAAAAGAAGAGGGGCTTGTGGACACGTTAGTCTAGGAGAGGAGTATGGACGTATACTCTCTGGATTAGGAGACAGATAACACTGATACAGGCAGGAATATGTCATGTTTGACTGATGGCGCATTCCGTACTTATACGGCTCTTTGGGAAAGTGGTGATGGCAAAGACAATCTTAAGTCACCTATACAATTGTGACTGGCGATGCTTCCAACTAAGCACTGCAGAATAGAAAGATCTTTTTCTCCCTTTCTAAAGAGCTTATAAAAGACTCTGTGGGAAATGTCTATTCATGTTCTTTCCTTCTTTTTAATGGGATTATTTATTTTCTTATTGTTGAGCTGTTTGAGTTCCTTGTAAAGTCTGGATAATAGTCCTTTTTCAGGTGAATAGTTTGCAAATATTTTCTCCCATTCAACAGGTTATCTCTTCACTCTGTTCATTGTTTCCTTTGCTGTGCAGAAGCTCTTTATTTTATAGAGTCCCATTTGTCTATTTATGTTATAGTTGTCTGTGTTTTTCAGGTCTTAGCCATGAAATCTTTGCCTAGACCAGTGTCTTAAAGTAGTTTCTCTGTTTTTTTTTTTTTTCCTAGTAGTTTTATAGTTTAGGGTCTTAATGTTAAGTTTTTAATCCATTTGAGTTGATTTTTGTATATGGGGAGAGATACAGGTCCAGTGCTATTCTTCTATATATCTATTTCCAATTTTCCCAGCACCATTTATTGAAGAGGGTGTCCTTTCCCCAGCATGTTCTTGGCACCTTTATCAAAAATCGTTTGGCTATAAATACGTGGATTTACTTCTGGATTCTCTATTCTGTTCCATTGGTCTACGTGTCTGTTTTTCTACCAATGTCATTTTGCAGCAAAATAGATAGAACTGGAAGTCATTATTTAAGTGAAATAAGCCAGGCACAGAAAGACAGATACTGCATGTTCTCACCCATATGTGGGAGCTAAAAAAGCTGATCTCATGGAGATAGAGAGCAGGATAATAGATAACAGAGGGTGGGAAGTGTGTGTGGGTGGGAGGAGGGATATAGAGAAGTTGGTTAATAAGTACAAACATACAATTAGATACAAGAAATGAGCTCCAATATTCGATAACAACGTAGAGTGATTATAGTTAGCAACAATGTGTTGTATATTCCAAAGTAGCTAGAACACAGGACTTAAAATGTTCCCAAAACATATAAATGACAAATACTCAAGGTGATGGATACCTCAAACACACTGACTTGATCGTTACACATTCTATATATGTAATAAATATTCACATGTACTCCATAAATATGTAAAATATTTTGTATCAAAGAAAAGACTCTCTGTGGACCCCCAAAATTGGGCTTCTTATGGGCTGTCTTTTGTACCTGATTCATTAAACACTTCTACGCAAGCATATTGTTCCATTGCTCCAAAAGATTACAAGAAAAAATTTTAAATGGCATATTTGAACTTTACCACATCTTGAATTAAAATCATTGTATAATTTTGTAGTTTAAAATTGTAGTACAAATTTAAAATTTCCAAATCTCATTTTTGAGAAAACTCAATCTTTACTAACCCTGGAATCGTAACTCCTTAAAGCATTGACTGCCGCACTAGAAAAAAAGAAAATTTTCCTTGGGGCCATGGTGTTTTATTACAAAAATAGAATAAAAATTTTGAAAACAAAATGATCCTTTCTAATTTAATGAAAAATTTGTTATTTTATATTGTTTTCTGTTTTTTCCCAATAAAAAAGTACTATAAAACTTGAAAATTGGTAACATAAAAAGTAATGTGAAAAATTGAAAAATAGTTCATAAGGGTAAAGTGGTTTCTTTTTGACCTGTCAAGCGTAAGTGTAATTTAAAGTTAAACATAAAGAGAAAAACAAAATTTACTGACGTCTATTAATTTAATCGACAGTTTTAAATTAAATTGTCAATATTAATTTTAACAACAAGAACATCAACTTGTAAGATTTTCACGAACCAACTGCAAGATTTTGCACAGATTTTGCTTCATGAGGCCCCAGGCTCAAAACTAGCATGGGTTAAATATAACTCACAAGGCAGTTAATCTGTTAAAGGTTGAAAATTTCAGTTCAAGAAAGGCTGAGAGAAAGCCTAATAACACGTTTTTAAAAAAATGTTTACGAGTTTTATTATGAAGAATATTCTAATTAGCACACTATTAAAGCCTGGAGAGAGAACAGAATCTATGTGCAGAATAAGGGAGTTCAGTTAGACATAATTACAGGTAAATTTTCATGTTTGCAATTATAACGCTTCCAAAAGAGATCTTTAAAATCATTAATGGATGTTTATCTTTCCAGAATGGTTGGAAACTATTATTTCCACAGGCCCACACTGGAGTCTGTAATTTTGTTTATGCCCCTTAGATTGGTTCATGTTCTCCCTCCAGTTTGGAATAAGTCACACCAATGTGTGAACATACATACTTTCAGCTCACCTATGTTTTAATATTGGGGTTCACAGAACTCTGCCTCTCTCTGCTTTATGATTTGTGACCAAACTTTATGATTTGTTTCTGTGCAATACGCTTAAGAAACTTGATCTTTAACATAAGAATACACATTTCCTTTTCATAAAATGAAAAATGCATTTGTGGTGAGGAAGAAGAACACTTAGCAGAAGCACCAAGAGGAAAAGCAGCTAAAACATTGGGCCAGCTTAGACAAGTAATTTAACTTTTCTGGGCTTTGTTTCCTCCTCCTCATCTTTGATACCTCACAAGGTTCAACGAAGAATAAATGAGATTGTATATAGACTATCTATCATTGTGCCTGGCACTGAGTAGGTGCTAAACAAATTACCATCCTTCATTCCTACATAGAATTGTAGTCATGCCCTTTTACATGTTTTTATACCACATTGGAAGGAGTAATATTAACAAAGCATACAGCTCATGGGGCTTGACTTACTTCACCACACCCTTGCTACCACAACCACTGCACCTGCATGTCCCAATCCCCCAACCCCCACTACCAACACACACACACACACACACACACACACACACATGTACCGGGAACACACACACATACACACACCTTTCAGCTCTGGGATTTTAAGTGAAACTTCATGAGAGACAAAGTAAAGAGACATTTTATTTTTTTTTTAGTTGCTATTAGGAAAGAGAAAAGTTACAGAGTCTACGGGCATTACTGGGATAATCAACACCTTGAGTGACTGACAAATCTAAGTAAAAGCTTCTCTCTCCCTGTTCACTGCTGGCATTTAAGATATCAAGCTGATACTGAATCCCTTCCAAATGGACCACTACAAGCTATTTCATTCTAAAACACATTCTTGAAAACAATCAAATTACGAATTAATCCTTAAAAATTTGAAGATTGCAAGCCATGAAATAGTACAGAAACTTGCAATTAGAATCATAAGTAGAAGATTGCAGAAGAGATGCCAGAAACTATGTTACAAGATTAGCTACAGTGAAAGGGAGAAAAACAAGTATAAATATCCCTGAAGATAATACATGTGCACGCTGCTAGTTACAGGGGGAAAATGCAAACTGGGAGGCATCTAGCAACAGTCTATTAAATTCTAAAGAAGCAAATCAAGGCATTAGTGTAAAGTGGGTATTATAACTAGTAAGCTTAGAGCTTTTACATTTACTACAAGCGCATTTTGCAATAAGTGAGAAGTCATGTATAGCCCCTGGGGTATCTCCCTTCCACTCCTTATGTCTTCACTCATTTTGAAACTATCTAGAGTCAGAATATAACACTACAGCAGTGGTCAGCTATGAATCAGAATTCTTTAATGATAATTTCCCAAAAAGTACAGTATATAAATTCTTTGAGTTACCTAGCTTGGATTTCTAGTGTTGAGTTACTCTGACAGAAATAGGTTGTGGCAGGACCCAAGACAAGAAATAAGTTATTTTCCCAAATTACACTTTGATCCTATAACCTCTGAATGCTTCCTGGTAACTTAAGTATTTGCATCAAAATTTTACATTACTGATATATCCATTATGTTCACACACTGTGCTTTTATAAATGTCCACGAACACCGGTTGTGCCTTTGACTATAGGGTTTGTTTTCTGTTTCTTTATTTTGTGTCATTTTGTTTCTGGGAAGAAGAAAGCTAAATATATTAATAGTAAATAAACCACTCAACCATTCAATTTTATTTATTTTTTAGAACAGTTGCTTTTAGATTTTCAGAAGTTTAATGAAACTGAATGTTTTCATCAAATGTATCTTTGAATGTCAATACAGTCTAAATTTCCAACATTATTAGTTAAACCCCAAAACACTTTGCTCTGATTCTAGCGAACTCATGCATTCATCTATTCACACCTTAATTTATTCATTGCAAATTTATTGTGTGCCATGTGCCAGACACTGTACTGGGCACTGGGAAATAATAGTGACCCCCCTCCCAAAAAAAGACAAAATCTCTACCTTCAAATGAAGTTGCACTTCAGTTTAGAAGATAGATAATAACCCAATAGGCTGTTTGGTGGCATTGTGGCTCAGCTTGTGCGACAGCGGTGGTGTCGGTGGCAGCTGCAGCCAAAAGAATCGGAGCGATGTCTCACACCATTGTGCTGGAACAGCCTACCAGAACGCCAAAAGGCAGAACTTACGCTATGAATCTGTGAATGAGTGCATGGAGGGTGTCTGTAAAATGTATGAAGAACATCTGAAGAGAATGAATCCCAACAGTCCCTCCAGCACATATGATATCAGTCAGTTGTTTGATTTTACCCATCATGGGGCAGACCTCAGCTGCCTGGTTTAACGAGCTGATACTCAGACATACCAGCCTTATAACAAAGACTGGATTAAAGAGAAGATGTACATGCACCTTTGTTGGCAGGCCCAACAGGCAGGCCCAATTATTTCCCTAAATAATTGAGTTGGAAGCATCAGGGGAGCGTGGGTGGGCTTGGAACACAGGTGTGTACAGCATGCTGTAGTGGAAGTATTGTATTATAGTAATCCTGTTTCCATTTGGTTACACTCTAGAATTATAGAATTCTATAAAATCCTGAAAAGTTATCTAGTAAAATCAACCAATCTCATTTCTGGAACTGAGTTCCAGAAAGAAAAAGTGACTAGTCCAAGGTCACACCCCAAGTTACAAACAACTCAAGGCTTGTTTTTGTTGTTGTTACTAAGCTTACTCCCTATTTCTTTGCCATTTCATAGTTATCAACTTCTTGCACAAAATTCAACTTCAAATCATTCTCTCCCATTGCAATAAAACTATTTGTTTTAGGAAGTCATTAGTAACCACCTGGGTTCAGGCTACCTCCTCAGGCCTCCTCTGATATTCCTTGATCTTAGATCACAATCTATGTCTGCTGTAAGAAAAAGCAAGATATTCCTTCTAAACCTGAGATAAACAAATAGGATGATGAAAAGATGAGTGAGTGTCCTAATGTAATTTAGTACACATGCAGAAAGTTTGTAAGTTAAAACAACCAGTCCTTTTGTGCCAATTTATCACCCATCTGGAAAAGACAGCCCATATTTAATGAAACAAAAGGTGAAAATATTAATTTAGCCCCTTAAACAAAAAACATTGATTAAAAGTTAGGGACCAACATGCCATAAATTAATGACCATCAATGACATCTATTCCTTGTGTATTTCATTTTAAATGCTGAGGGAGGGTAATATTTGGAGACATTACAAATACATTTTCTATATTTTCTTTTACTGTAGCCCTCTAATCTGTAATGATTTTCTTCTGACTTTTTGACTTAAAGCCATCAGGCCTGGAGAAATAGGAAGAACTCTTGCTTGAACAAAATACCTAAAAGATTTGGGTGAACACAGGAGGAGTAGAAGCTAGATTTCCCTGCTACCCTCACCTCATTTTGTGCCCAACTAGATACAGATTTTCCGCACTGAAAACAGGACTCTCAGATGAGTTTACAAATCTAGGGAATAGGGAAAAACCAACCTGTGCTTCTCAGGGATTTGGAAAACCCCAGTATTTATATAAAAAACCTCACAGAGTTTCTTACAGCCCAGCACAGTAAGGGAGTAGCCAAATTATCTCTGATGCATTAACGAGAGTGGACCTGATGGAGCTTTGAGCACAGGAATGAGGCAACAAACAGCAGCAACTTGTTTACTCTTCCAAGGCTGAGATAAAACAATGGATATGTCAATAGTCGATAGGTGGACATGTGGCCAGTAAAGACCAAAGCTCCTGTCTTCTCAACCCCGCGTGATCCTTGTCCTCACTCTTAACTCCTACTCTCTGGCCCCTGGGCAAAAGGAAGAGAAAGCCTGAATTCAATTCCATTTCCTTTTTGCCACACCAAGGAATGGAGACCTCAATTACAAGTTAAATTCAACAACAAAAATTTTCTGCTTGTGGATTGAGATGGTCCCCTCTACATAAGAGACAGTGTTAAGTGCTGAAGGTAGAGATGAATTGGAGGAACAGTGCTCTTAAATTAGCATAACAGGAGATGGAATGCAGGCATAACAAAAGTAAACAAAAATATAAGTAACTTGTGCAATGTAACAAGACAAAGAAACTATAAATGGCTGCACCCCCGCCCCCAACATGTCTCCTTTCAGGAAGAATATATAAGAATATATATATAAGAACATATTTTGAAGGCTTAATGTTTAAGTCTTCAAAACTATGGTGCTGCTGTAAATACTTTCAAATCATGTGTCTTCATTTGCATCATTGGCCCCGTGAGCCTACTAAATATGTCAGTCTTAAAGTTGTCTTGTAGCTACACTGAGTCTTTTACATCTGCCAGATGGAGTAACTATACACTAATAAATACAGAACAATGTACGGGAAATGCTGGAGTGACAAAACTAGAAAATTTGCCTTTCTACCTAGAGCACTGAGATCAAGCATCCTTTCAAGAACCACTAACCTTAATCTGATATATTTAATTCTAAGTAAGAAAAAAAATCACCATAATGATTATAATTTGCACATAATTCACAGGGGATCGGGACATTTCATTAAAACCTAGCATTGAATGTGAGACACAGCAGCAAACATTAACTTAGAAATTATACTTACATTGAACTAAAAACAAATATATATGGGGAATAACCTATCTACCATTTTTTCCCTGGATTTCAGGAAAAATAAATCAATAAATGATAATAATGGTATCACTGGTGGGATCTATTGATTTTTGAATCACACTCACTGGAGATATTGATCTGTGAGCATGATCATTTTCTTCAAAAATCAGCTCACTTTGCACTTCTTGCAGCTCTCTGCTTACCCAAGCTCCAGAACACCTCAACTAAATATATGAGATGATTAAAAATGCCATTGTTTAAGAAAAAACAAAGAGTCCAGGCGTGGTGGCTCACGCCCGTAATCCTAGCACTCTGGGAGGCCGAGGTGGGCAGATTGTTTGAGCTCAGGAATTCGAGACCAGCCTGAGCAAGGGCGAGGCCCCGTCTCTACTAAAAAAATAGAAAAAAATGAATCGGACAACTAAAAATATATAGAAAAAAATTAGCCGGGCATGGTGGTGCATGCCTGTAGTCCCAGCTACTCGGGAGGCTGAGGCAGTAGGATCGCTTGAGCCCAGGAGTTTGAGGTTGCTGTGAGCTAGGATGACGCCACGGCACTCTAGCGGGGGCAAGAGAGTGAGACTCTGTCTCAAAAAAAAAAAAAAAAAGAAATAGAAAAAGCAAAGTAACACAATAAAAAACTTAAGAAATTAAAACTTGAAAACTTCATAAAATGATCACACAGGGTAAGAAATACTGTTAGAGAAAAAGGAGGGTGTGTCTCGGGGTTACATAAAACTTTACATTAGTGACAACAGACAGATAAATGATGATAGATAGATACGATCTACATTGTGCAAAGAGAGTGCCAGGCAAAAAGAAAAATTAAGCTGCAAGAAGAAGTAAACATAAAAACAAGATTAAAATAATTATAGAATCACTTGCCCTGGATATTTTTAAATAAGGTCTATTTTGCCATTTGTGTATGTGGTCAAAAAATTTGTAATTCTTTTCACCTCTATAATTCTAGGAAATTCCCAAGTGGTGGTTAATTTATAACCAGTACTCTGTGTGTGTGTTTGTGTGCGTGTATGTGTGTGTGTGTTGTGGCTCTCTGCTTTTCGCTACACGTCTACCCGATCCTCACCTCCACCTTTCAGAAGGAGACAATGATAACGAAGCCTTATTGACAGAACCCTTCCTGTGAATCCCTTGAAAGTTGCTGGCAAAAACCACAGACAGGATACTGCTGGTCAAATGCTCACCTCTGGATCTAGAATGCCTAGCACAGCATTCCCAGGCAGGGGGCTGAGAACAAGGCAGCATTCTTTAGAAGAGACTGGGGTGGCATCATGGCTGTTACAAATCAATAAAGGATGACTTGCATGCTTAACATAATTATAAACGCCTTAAGGAAGGGGTGATTCATGTCTTTCTGTTTGCTTCTGTTTCTATATTCTTTGCTTAGCGCAGTTTAAGAATATATGAATCAAACAATAACTAGTTGTGGCACTGAATCGAGTACAACAGAATATGATCTATTTTATCCAAAGATATTAAGGGAACAAAAAGAAAAAACCTAAACTAGACAATTGGATATGTATGAGGAATTGCTGAGCAAGCCAGGTAGTGGCAACCCTGCATTTCATTTAATAACTTAATGGTATGTCAGAAATAGCAATTATATTACTTATTCCTTTTCTGATGCCCTGTAGCTCTCTTATGGAGAATGACATGTGAAACCAAACTCACATAATGCAGGAATTCTCTTTCACAACACATCGTATTTTTTTTATTCAAAGAAACAAACACATAAAATGTTGCTCCTTTTAAATCATTTTCCAAATCACTAGGAAAAATGGAATTTGAGTTTTATTGAACTAGTAGAAGAAAAAACTATTTTTATAAAGGACATGTTGATTCAAGAAACTATTGAAACCATTCTGCTTATGAAAACACATATTTACATTCAACAGAAAGGTGAAATTTATTTCCAATAGTGAATAATATATTTATTATTTTACGGCATTTAGTCATTTACTGTGCGTAACAATTTGCTCTGGGAAAAATTATATAGCTGCTTAAAGGTACTACTTATAGCTCCTTAATTTTAAATAATTAAATAAAACAGCAAAAATACGGTTTCATAAGGAAACTTAAAGAACAAATAAAATGAGATAATTGGAAAAATATACAAATACAATTATGACACACAGTTTAGAATTTTTTCTAATAATGACAGTGGAGGATAAATATTGATTTTTCTTCTTCATTTAGTAATTTGTGGGTCTACATTAAAATCTGAAACAGACTCAATTTAGAAGATTTAGAAAACCTACTTTTAAGCTTGTGTGCTCCAACTTTCCACTAAAAACACTTTCCTTCTTATAATGCTCTGCCTTAGAATTCATCTTAAAGAATTCTGGGGAAAATAAAAAGTGGAACCATTCTAAAAGTATTCTAAATGTTGCATTTGCCTTCAGAGACAAAGTAGTTCCTCTTTATCATTTATTTAGTACGCCAATAGGTGAGTGTTCTTAAAACAGTTATTAATTTTAGTTAACTATGCTTTATACTGAATTGCAGACAAACATGTACTGAGCTATTATTATGAGGATTATTAATCATAACAACCAAGATTTTTTTTAAATAAGCTCACGGTCATCCTCCAGAGTAATCCTGGGCAGAAAAAGAAAAGGAAAAAAAAACCTTGAAGCTCGGTTACAGCAACATCTTCTTTAGTTATATGACTTAAGAAAATAAAGTTAACCATGTTGAGTTCAGTTCCAAAATGAGATATATACAATTAACTGATGCCTCTGCTACGCATATTTTAAGAAAATATACGTTTTCTTAAAGGTTGCTAGCCATTAAACAATTCCGTAAAAAGCCTTTCAACTGACCATCTATCCAAACTGTGTTTAAGTTCTGAGAAGCAATACAACATTTAAAAAGAAATCTGTGTAGTTAGTTCCTAGCTGTTATGAAATTAAGGGAAAAAATTATGGTTCCAAATATCATCTTAAATCACATTAATCTCGGTGATTTTCTTTTCTGTGTGAACTTTTTTCATAGTCAGATTAGACAGAATTTATGAAGAATTTGCAATCCCATTGAATTATTCTACTCACAGACCCTTTGGAGTCACATGTGTTTCACAAAGGATGCATTTATTTGCATAGAGAATGGGTTGTAATGACGTATATGCATCAAATAATGAAGATACTAAATAATCTGATTATTTATGTCATAAAGTTCTTCCTGGGATGCAGATGAGCTTCATGGCTCCCTAATTAATGTTTTGAACAATGATTCTCTCTGTTATCTTTTATTTTGGACTGATTTTCTTTTCCATCTTGCTTCCCTTTGATCCCCAAATTTCAAAGAAGACGCATAATGATCATATATTATTCATTTCTCTCTATGCTAGTCAAAACGTCCATTTTTATCTGTGGCATTACCTTTGCCAGAATAAGATGGATGGTATTAATTTTCTTGTTACCCCAGACACAGGTTAATCAACTCTCATATCTTCCAGAAATCCAATGAACTCTCAATTAAACTTCTAGAAATAATAAATTCAATGTACGGGATACAGATATCCCAGAAGGTTCATGGCAATGAATAGGACACATTTGGGATGTTTTGCTAGAGCTGTAAATAAAGCACTTCCCTCAAGCAACCATCCTTTGGATACTAAAAACAAATAAAACACCTGTAAATTATTGTCTTTATACTGACAGTAACTGCCTAGCTTTGGGGGAAAAATCTGTTATTTGCATAAAAACCATAGAGATTCTTAGTCTCATACTGCTCATAGTGCTTCTTTATATGAAAGAAAAAGCAACATATCAAAACACTTTAATATTCTTTTTCATATTGAGCTCAAGATAGGCGTACATTAAAGAGAAAGATGTTTACACTAGAGAAAGCAATGTTGAAATATGGGGTCAGCCCTGCATAAGCTCTGTAGCCTCATTTCAGATCTTCAAGCTCCATGACTATACATTAGAACAATAAATCCCCTGTAGAACAAGCCAGGACTTCTCTGAAGATGAGTTCTTACACCCTCAATGCTGAGGAATATCTGCACTAAGGATGCCTTGTCTTCATGTGAAAAAGTCAAAAATACTAGCAAATTGTAGATTTCTAAAAAAACTATCTGTGGATTTTCAGTGACCCTCATTCAATCATCTGACTCCCTAAACAGACTCCAGAGTCTCCATAATGGCCCTCCAACACCTAAGCTCGGAAAGAGCCAGGCCACAGTCTAAATCCTTCCCAGGGTGAAGACACACGTCCCAGATACATGTCAGAAATACAGGAACAGGATGAGACATGCTGGGCAGAGCAGGGAAGTGGGCATGGCCTCTGCCAGGGCTCCACCTTCCTCTATCTCTGTTCCTTTCTTTCTCCCTAAGTAACGATATCATGTTTTAAATAGTTACTGAAGCTTAATGAATTTCCTCTCCAAAATCATGTGCACTTTAAAAGAAAACAAAATCCCTCAATAACTGAATACATCATCTTCTCAAAATATCCTTCTCCCTAGATTTCCTAACTCAATGAATGAAAATTAAATCTACCTAATCACCCATACCGGCAACCTGAGAGTCAGTCTGAACCCTCTTCCTCACCCACATTCAAGCAATTACCAAGCCCTAATGGATTTTTCTCATGAATAATTCTCAAATCCATGACTTCTTCTGTATCCCAACTAATTTGCACTAGTTCCAATCTTCATTACATGCCTAAAAGAAAACAGCCTCCCAGCTTCAGCTGCATCCCTTTTAATCTATGTCTACCCAGATGTGAGAAAGAGCGCTCCAATAAATAAACCAGATCCTGATGCTTTCCTTGCTTAAAATCTTTCACTGCTTCCAAGATAAAGTTAAACTCCCTCAGCTTCTACGGAGGGTCCTGCATTCATGCTCATTCAGCTCGTTCTGCTGATTGTTTTCTCCGTCCCAAATCACTCCATGGCGTTCTCTGGCTTCTATCCAAATGGATCATTTCTTTCAACATGACTTCAGTAAAGACTAGAGAAAATACACTTTCTGTCTATATTTAATTACCCAAGTTCAGACTTTAAGATGGAGTGTTCATCGCCACTCGTTACTTATCTTTGATCTTAATTGCTAGCAAGATAGATCCATGCAATGCTGGAATCAGTTAAATTAATGTTGTGCATCACAATTCTCTAGAGAAAGGTCAATTGGAATTGCTTCTCTCTCCCCATACCACCCAAGGGCCAGAGGGAAGGACTTCACTATTTATTTTACTGAAAAAGTTTTCTCAACTGTTCATAAGACATTGACTCTTCATAATTCCCTTTGTTGCACTTATAAACATCACCTTTACCATTGGCAGGAGTTTTGCCAGTCAATCCTTACATAAGCATATACTTGAGATGAGCCACATTTTAACCGCGTGGAAATCCAACCAAACTGAAATACATTAATAATGAGATATGCTAGAAAATTTAACATATTCTAGGAGTACACAGATTTTATGCCATGCCATTTCTATGCCATGCAAGCTCTTAAATAAATATTTGTTAGTAATTTATTAATATGGCTCTTGCCTTTTATTTCCACCATCTCCTATTACTTTATTCATACATTTAACATGTATCAAATCCCTCTGTATGTCAGATGCTATGTTCACTAAGTTTATAATGCAATGACTTTTATTCTACTATATTAAGTAAAATGAAGTCTCCCAGGTTTTTTTCTCTTTGTTTAACCAAGAAAATATCAGGAAAATGTATATCTTTTGATTACTCTCACTAAAAACTCTTATCTATAATAGTGACAACTCAACAACTCTCAAGAGTGATTTTCAAAGTCACTTGCCAAGTAAATATCAAATAGGGTATATGAATAAAACAGAAAAAAGCTATGCTACAGTTTACTGGAGTATAGCAGAATGCTAAGGGAGATGGCCAAGCTACATTTTATGCATGAAGCACCAAATTTGTCTATGCTCCATAAAACACTTCAGATCTTGTTAAAACCATGTGAACAATGCCAACAAGAGCAGCCAACACCAACTTTAGCTTTCCTCTGTATTGGGTTAATTTAACAACAAAACAAAAAGAATTCCACAGACCTTTAACTTTCAATTACAATGCCATCTTGTGGAAAATGTCAAGGCAATGCAAAAGACTCATTAGCATCTTGATACAATAGTTAACAAACCACTGTGGAAACATGGCAGATATGTGAGAACTCATTACACCAATGGGCACGTTTATATCAAAGTTTTCTAATTCTGCAAGATAATAATCACTTCAAGATGCAGACCTACGTTCCGTACCATTAGGATCCAGCCAACTAACTATATTATCATAAGGAAAGGAAGTAGAGATATCAACATGTCATTTTCAGATTGAAGCAAGAAAGAAAACATATGGAGACAAATGTGTCTAGTGTCTAAGTTAATAGTCCATTTCGTGAATGATTTAGAGCTTCCGCAGGCCAGCCACTGACCTCTATCAGAAAGCTGAAGGTGTTCTAGTGGCCTAAGGAAATGCTCTTTCACAAGGTATCTGGCTGGAGCATTGGAGGACTGTTAGGTATATGAGATCTCTATGGGTCATACTATGTTAATTATATCTTCTTTGAAATATAAGATATAAAAGTGATTGGCTAAGCATCATTATTCTTTTAGAGATAAATAAACGGTATTACAATGTTTATATAACTTGAGGTGCAGATTGAGTTTTAAATCTAGTTCCTTTACTTTCTAATTATAAGAACTTGAACAAATTATTTAATCTCTGTCTCAAATTCCTAATTTATAAACTGGAAGTGATAATAAGAATACTCATCTCAATGGATTGCTGTGTAGACTAAATACACTAATATATGCAAGTGATCAGACTTCAGTCTGATATATAGTGAGTGCTCAAAAAATACTGGTGATTACTATCACTCAGGTTATTCAACTCATCAGTGGTAGAATCGGAACTGGAAGTCAGTTCTACCCACTCCCAGGGCAACTAACCTCCCAGTCCTAGTATACCATGCAAAAGGTAGCAATGACTTCAGTGTTCTGCAGAGGAGAATTTTGTAAAAATAAGCATGACTAGGTCACACTAGCAACTACTTTCTGGAGCAATGAAAGACTTCTGCTCACTACCTACTTATTATTCAGATCTCAGTTGACTTATTTTTAGGGGGCAACAAATCCATTAAGGATTTAGGAGCATAGGAGATGGGAAAATGTAGAAAGTTAGGAAGTTTGTTTAAATATTAATACCAACATAGTGTTAAAAAAAAATAAGAAAAAAGGAGCAAGAAGACACAATAACAAAAGTATGCCTAAAATATTTTTAAATATCCAAATCCTATACTTATCTGTTAAAGCAACAATGACAACAGATTTTGCTTAAAAAGTGAAATATATCAATCTATAAAAGAACAAAAGAGAATCTTCTTCATGAAAAAATGTTTTTATGCTAAGAGGTATTCTGTTATTGCCTTGATCATTGTACTTTCTTTCTAGTAGATAATGTTCTGAAGACATTTTTCTGATAAATACTATTTTCTATGAAAAGTAATATAACTAAATACATTTTATTCCAAGATAAGTAACTAACTCCAAAGGATATCATGTGCAAACTTTTAACCTGTTTACTGACTTTGGTATTGCCCTTTTGTTCAGTAGTTCAAACTCTTAACTTTTATTTAGAGAATGTATCAGTTAAGCGCAGCTGTACAATACAACAAAATCTAAAGAAACAGTTGCTTAAACATGACAGAAGTTTATTTCTCTCATATCTAAAAGAAGCCTGAAAATGAGGTGGTAGAGTAGCTCCTCAAAGTTGTACTCAGACCCAGGCTCCCTCCAGCTCACTTCACAGCCATTCTTGGAGGGTGACTCTGGACGTCCAGGATGGCTGCTAGACCTACAGCTGTAACATCACATCCACTAACTAGGAAAGAGGGTGAAAAAGAAGTCTGGCCCCCTTTTTAAAAGAGACTCCCTAAATGGCCCATACACATCTGTCGTCATCTCATTGAAAGGAACCTAGTCACAGGGTCACTCCTAAGAATGAGAGAGGCTGAAAATTATAGTCTTGGTTGAGTAGCACTTTTATTCCAGAAGGAAGAGTGAATGCTGAAAGACAACCAGCAGTCTCTGCCTCAAAAGTAAGTCAAAGTAGAATAGAACAGAACAGAATAGAATGGAATAGAATAGAGAAATAGAAGAGCCTATTGCAGGTGGGCGAGTCTTTGGTTGCGTTGACTGTGACTGCTGGATAAACTGTGGATCAAAGGAGGAGTTCTCTGTACAGGCTGTGAGCTGGTGGGAGATACCAGGCCATATATTCACCATACTCAATCTGAATTAAGTGGACCGTGTTTTGATCCTCTGTTTACATGTACCTTCCTGGTGAGGTATTTATATTCTGGCTAAAAACAATTTTCAGGGATTTGGTAACCAGCCATAACACTCAGGTGATACCACATCCAGACTTAGATCTGCACAACTTGGGATTGTTTTCCCCTAGAATCAGTGATTCCAACCTGATCCCATATTCTAAGTTTACCTACATAGTTATCATTGACAAGACACAATTGCACTTTACTTTTAACTCCAGGTGTAAAAATTGGTCTTGAGAGGCAGCATGTATAATGGTTACAAGTGCAGACTTAGGAAGTTGACTGATTGAATTTCAATCCTGGTACCTCTTTTTACTAAAAGTACAAGTTGGACAAGTTGTTATTGCCTTGATCATTGTACTTTCTTTCTAGTAGATAATGTTCTGAAGACATTTTTCTGATAAATACTATTTTCTATGAAAAGTAATATAACTAAATACATTTTATTCCAAGATAAGTAACTAACTCCAAAGGATATCATGTGCAAACTTTCAACCTGTTTACTGACTTTGGTATTATTTGTATTTATATGTATCGCCTTTAAATTGTATTAGGTATTGTAAGTAGTCTAGAAATAATTTAAAGTATACAGGAGGATGTACATAGGTTATATGCAAATAGTACACCATTCTATACAAGGAACTTCAGCAACCATGGATATTGGTATCCATGGTTCGCGGAACCAGCCCCTCATAGATACTAAGGGTAACTTCCCACTGTCCTGGAATCCACAGCAAACAAGATAAGCAGTACCCCAAACAGAGGGCCACCTTCACCTGGCTAACTCACCTTTTAACTATGCTACATGTAGTATTTCTTTCATGAAAAGGCAAAAAAAAGTTATTTTAATAAAAAATTTACATATTTTAATAAATGCATGTGATACAGAAATGTCTTTAAAATTGTCATTGATAAGGCTCTTTGATATAAGAAAAGACTATAAAAAAGTCATATCCCTAATACTTTACCTCATTTTTTAAAGAATCAGTTTTCCTCTTTAGTTCAGATTAATTTAGTTCAGATAATCAAATAGATCCTTTATTCTGAAGAAGAAAGCATAGATACAGATGAGGTAGTAGTCTTTGTGAATGATTTCTATGGGCCCCGCTGGTCATATTTATTCTGTAGAATGAGAATAGCATAGCATATGCAAAAATTTATGCATATTTTAAAAATAATTACTGACAATAAACTAATATAAGATGAGCAATATAATAAGCCCTTAGGCCCCAATAGTTTATGCCACACTTCTCTAGAAATTTTAAAGTTAAAATATGTGCAATTTCTGATACTATAAGAGGGACAGTATAAACACAACTTTATGCTTTATGCAGATCAGGACAATCCCTATCATGTTTTTCACACATTCATGTGTCTAATTGTGAACTACTGAATCCATTTTTTTATTTAATATATATTGACTGGCATCTACTATGTGCCAGGTACTATTTTTGATGCTGGAGAAATGATGGAAATCAAAATAATATTTCTATCTTCATGGAGTTAAGCATCCTATTTAACTTGCCTGGTATTCATGAAAATGTTCTAATCAGTGAGAATTCATTCATTAGGGAATTAAGTCCAGAATCCTCTGCCAAGATGATATTTCCCAAGGCAAGTATTACTATACAAAATTTCTAATGAGAAGAAAGTCCTTGCAGAACACTAGAAGTAGAAGCACTAAGGGATCACCGCTCCTTGAACGATGGCAGATAGTGGCAAGATGACTAAAGTCACAAAAGTGACAGATCTGAAAGGAAAGGGACGAGGCTATTTCTCACTTCCCCGTCTACACCCACAAGCTGAGTGCCACCAATAAGCAAATACTGGCTTCTGTAATATGCATTCCTTTCATCAAACCTACAAATTTAGAGCCTTTACCATCCCAGGTATACACGCACATTATATGAGTAAGCAAATACGAAAAGAAGACTAAAAATGGAAAATCAGTCAATAACTATAACAAGAGGAAGACCTAAGAATTTAGATCTTTAAAAGAAATCCAGGTGATTGGAACTGGCAATCCCTCAGAAACAAAAGTTTCCTTAGGTAAAACTATAGGCATGCCCTTAAAATGTGATTAGGGACGTGTGTGGGGGCAAGGGTGTTCATACGTTGGGAGCTGTAAGTTCTGGGGAGATGGCCACCAGACATGGCTTACTACCCCTCTATTCCCAGCTCTGGTCTCTCTGCCTTTCCTGAGCCACAGGACAGAGAAGTGTCACTGAGGTGTTGGCTAGTCTTGGGATGGAGATCCAGTGCAGGTTTTCTCAATTACAGCTTAAGTGAAAGCCTGCAGACCAGCACAGAAAGTGATCTAGTAAACACTGGGGATTTAATACATGTGAGCCAATTGCCACTTGAGCTGCTCCAACAAAGATGACTTTAAAATAACATAAGAGTATATCTAAAGGGGCCGAATGATCAAAAGAGAGAAAGGTAGGTCAAAACAAATAAACACATCTGGTGACAGAAAACCACTAGAGAAGACAGCTGATGACTTAAACAAAAACATGTAATCAGAAGACCCAAGGAGATAAAAAGTCCAATACAAAGAAAGGACTTTTTGGAGAAAACAATATTAAGCAAAATAATTTTAAAAATTGGGATTTTCAAAGTAAATGATTCAGTAGATGAATTTAGTGCTAAGATTGAAAAATCGAGTAGAAGAAAGAAATATTTTAATAATGGAGAAAAGATACAAGATGATAAAATCATAACACACACTGATAAAATGCCTTAACACCAAATATAGAAAGAGAACTTTTACACCATTCCATATACAAAGAATAAGTCATATGCAAGGGAAAAAATGATCAGAGCTGCATGTGATCTCTTGCTTGCAACACCAGATGCAAGAATTCAGTGAAAAAACAACTAGAGAACCCCAAAATTCAAGGACTGCGGCCCAAGAATTTTTAACCAAGACAAAGTGTCATTCATCTTTTAGTGTTAAAGGAAAACTTTTGAGCATATGCAGAGTCTGAGAGTATATTATATTACCCACATACCCCAACTGAAATAAGGACTGAAAAGAGAGCAAAAAAGGCCCAAAGGCAGGCAAGATTAAGGGGGAGAGTAAATAATGGTGATCAATGACTTGTAATGTGTTTAGTAATAGATAAGTCCAAGTGGAATATAATATAATTAATGGTAACGGTTATGGAAAATAATACTCACTGCTTACATTTCAAAAGCAATGCTCTAAACACTTTTTCATTCAATCTGTACAAGAAACCCATAACTATTATTACAGTAACTTCAAAATACTCAAGAGTTGTGGGTGAAGGTAATATACAGTGAAATGTCTCAGCCTAGCAGGAGTAGGAAAAGAAGTAATTTCTTTCAGGGGTGTGTGTGTGTGCGTGTGTGTGTGTGTGTGTGTGTGTGTGTGTGTGCAGGGGAGAGAAACAGTTAAGGAAGTACAGTTTCTTTTGAGGGAAAATAGTTGTTATCTATGAAAGAAATAAAATTGTGTATATTAGTCATGTACTGAATTCTCCCATTTGAAGACAAAAACTTTCTGAGTTAAAACAAAACTCAGCTATAGGCTATTTAAGAGACTCATTAAAATCAAAGTGAGAAAGAACGACTTCATATAAAAGGATTAGCAAAGAAAACATGAATAAACGCAAACAAAAAGACTGCAAGAATGTCAATAATATTATCAGATCAGGTGGAACTTAAAGTTTAAATAACTGCATAGGTAAAGTAAAATGATATGTAATTAAAATTTATGAATATACACGATGCCCATAAACTTGAAGATACCTAAATACAGTTGCTAAATATGTAAAGCAAAAACTAGTAGAAATGAAAGGAGAAACTGATAACAAAAACAGGATAAATTATAAATGATAATCATAGAGACGTAGAAGAATTTAATTTTAAAAATCAAGAAAATTAATTTAACAGCTATATTTAGAACCTCACATTTCTAAATTAGAAAATTTATAATTCTTAGTATAGTCATGGAACATCAACAAAAATAAATCATATACTTGGCCTCAAAGCACATTTTTTTAATGATCGTATAGGTTAGATATTACAGTCATATTTTTATACATTTGGAAAATGTTTAATAATCTTAACCTATATCAAAATAATAAGTATATTCCTAAACTAACCCCTAGGTCAAAGAGGAAAGAAAACCTGAAGTATAAACTATATGAAAAGCATATATTAAAAAACACTATCTGAGAATACACAGGACATAGCAAAAGCTATGCTTAGGAAAACATATAGTCTATAGTGATGTTATTACTAAAGATAAAAGTACATCAATAAACACAGTACTCATATAAAACAGAAATGATTTCAACAAAAATTATGTAAAAAGTCTGAAGATGAAATTAAGGTAAAACTAAAGCAGAAATTATATAAAATTAGAAAAAATAAATAAGTTCAAAACTTCTAAGAAGATACCAATGAAGAAAATAAACCACTGATTAAGGAGGGGGATGGATGAATAGCAAAAACTATACAGAATTAATATTGAGAAAAAGGACATAATCAGTTATAAAAGTCATTAAATGAATGAAAAAATTATAATTGAAACAATGGCAATAAACTTCAAAATGACAGAAAATAAAATACTTCATAGCAAAATCTGAATTTCCAAGTTAGACCTAAGAAGCGGAAAATTTAGAATATTTCAATTACTTATGAAAAGGTTGGAAATGTTATGAAAAATCGACTATTTGAAAAAGAACCTGGATTAGAGAGACTCAGAGCAAATGCAATCTAGCCTCTAGTCTTTAAAGAATAAATATTAATATTTTCAAAGTTACATAAAATATTCAACAATGTAAAAGTACACAGAAAATTCTTCAGTTGATTGTAGGAAAACAGCTTAAGTTTTATGCCAAAACTTAATAAAGATAAAACAATAAAATACCGATTTTAATTAGGTCAATGAAAAATCTTAAATAAAATATTAATAAATAGAACTTAGCTCTGTGTAAAAAAGATTAATACCTCATGGCCCAAGCAGAGTCTATGCAGAGAATATGAATTATTAAAGAAATATGCATATGAATGATTCCATTTCAGGAAATGTGATAATGTAATCAATTGTACCAATAAATAGAGACAAAATCATAATATTTGAGGTAGAAAAGGCACTTGACACATTTCATATATTCCTAAAAGAAATTCTAAGTAAAATAAAAAAAGAAAAACACTGCTGATACATAACAACAATTACTATTGTCATTATAAATCAACTGCTAATATTATCCCAAATATTGAAATGCTAAAGCAATTGCAGTTAGAATGGGAAATTGCATAGGGAATCACCATATTATTCAACATGGACTTAAAGATTACAGTAAATATGAGAAGAAAATAAAATTATCTGTATAAATAATGAAAAAGAACATATGAAACTGTATGTGATGACGCGATGGTATGATTTTACACTTTGAAACCCCAAGATATTCTAAGTTTAAAAATTTCTGTCCTTAACATGATAATTTGATAAAGTACTGCATGTAAAGTTGGAAGAAATCAATATTTATTCTCTTTAGCAATAAGTAATTTGAAAAGGAAATGAGAAAAAAATATTTGCAAAAGCAACAAAAATATAAAATCTTTAGAAACAAATTTAACAAGGAAGTCATAGGATCTAAGTAAAAAAAAAAAAAAAGAAAAAAAACGATAAAATGACCGAAAAGGAGGGCATCCTCCCTAACGTATTCTACAAAGCAAGTATCACTTTGATACCGAAGCCAGGAAAGGACACAATAAAAAAGACAACTACAAACCAATATCCCTGATGAACACAGATGCAAAATCCCCAACAAAATCCTAGCAAACCAAATCTAACAGCATATCAAAAAGTTAATCTGCCATAATCAAGTAGGTTTCATCCCAAAGATGCAAGGATGGTTCAGTATACACAAATCAATAAATGTGATTCACCACATAAACGGAATTAAAAATAAAAACCATATGGTCATCCCAATAGATGTGAAAAAAGCATTCCATAAAATCCAGCATCATAATAAAACCCTCAATAAGCTAGGCATAGAATAAACATACCACAAAATAATAAAAGGCATTTACGACAAACCCATAGCCAACATCATACTGATTGGGGAAAAATTGAAAGCATTCCCCCTAAGAACTGGAACAAGACAAGGATGCCCACTTTCACCACTTCTCTTCAAGAGAAAAAAATAAAGGGCATCCAAATTGGAAAAGAGAAAGTCAAACTATGTCTGTTCTCCTCCAAAAGACTTCTAGGTTTGATAAATGAATGCAGTAAAGTATCAGGTTATAAAATCAATGTACACAAATCAGCAGCAATTCTATACAACAGTAACAACCAAGCTGAGAGTCAAATCAACAACTCAATCTCCTTTACAATAGCTGCAACAAAATAAAATACAGGACTATACTTAACCACGGAGGTGAAAGATCCCTACAAGGAGAACTACAAAACACTGATGAAAGAAATCAAATTGTTTATGACACAAACAAAGAAAAAATAGCCCATGCTCATGGATTGGAAGAATCAATATTGTTAAAATGACCATAACTGCCCAGAATAATCTATATGTTCAATGCAATTTCTATCAAAATACCAACATCTTTTTTCACAGAATTATAAAAAGAATCCTAAAATTAATATGGAATCAAAAAGAGCCCAAATAGCCAAAGCAAAAAGAACAAATTAGGAGGTATCACATTATCTGACTTCAAATTATACTACAAAGCTATTGTAACCAAAACAGTATGGTATTGTCATAAAAGCAGATACATAGATCAATGAACAGAATAGAGAACCCAGAAATAAAATCATATACTTACAACCAATGGATCTTCAACAAAGCAGACAAAAAACATATACTGGGGAAAGGAAGCCCTATTCAATAAACGGTGCTAGGAAAATTAGATGGCTACAGGCAGAAGAATTGAAACTGTATTCCTATCTCCCTCCACAGACAAAAATTAACTTGAGATGGATTAAAGACTTAAATGTAAGCCATGAAGCCATAAAAATTCTAGAAGAAAAACTAGGAAAAACTCTTCTAGACATTGGCCTAAACAAAGAATTTATGAATAAGACCTCAAAAGCAAATGTAAAAATAGACAAATGGAACTTATTATACTACAAAGCTTCTGCAATCAAAAGAAATAATCAACAGAGTAAATAGACAACTTATGGAATGGGAAAAACCATTTGTAAACTATGTATCCAACACAGGATTAATAATATCCAGAATCTACAAGGAACTCAAACATATCAGCAAGAAAAAGACAAATAACCCCATTAAAAAGTGGGCAAAAGACATGAATAGACATTTTTCCAAAGAGATACAAATGTCTAATAAACATATGAAAAAATGCTCAATATCTCTAATCATCAGGGAAATGAAAGTTAAAACCACAATAAGATACCACCTTATCCCTGTCAGTATGGCCATTCTTAAAGAGTCAACAAACAATAGATGTTTGTAGGGATGCGGTGAAAAGGCAATGCTTATATACTGTTGGAGGTAATGTAAATTAGTAAAAGCTCTGTGGAAAACAGTATGGAGATTCCTCAAAGAAATAAAAGTAGATCTACATTCAATCCAGCAATCCCACTACTGTGTATCTTACCCAAAGGATAATGTCATTATATCAAAAGACACTGCGCTTATATGTTTATCATAGCACAATTCACAATTACAAAGATATGGAATCAACCTAAGTTCCCATCAACCAATGAGTGGATAAAGAAAATATACACCATGGAATACTACTTAGCCATAAAAAAGAATGAAATGTCTTTTGCAGCAACTCGGATGACACTGGAGGCTATCACCCTAAGTGAAGTAACCCCAGGAATGGAAAACTAAATACCACATGCTCTCACTTATACATGGGAGCTAAGCTATAGGTATGCATGGTCATACAGAGTGACATAATAAACATTGGAGACTCAGAGGGGGGAGGTTTGGAAGGGGCAAGGGGTGAAAAATTACCTATTGGGTACAATGTACACTATTAGAGTGACAAATACACTAAAAGCCCAGACTTCACCACTATACAATTCATCCATGTATCAAAAAACCACTTGTTCCACCTAAATTCATTGAAATAAAAAAAGAAAGATTTTTAAAAAGACATAATGAAAAAGGAATACATTCTATTTTCTTCAATGACTTATATAACCAAAACATATTTTTTTTTAAAAAAAAAAACTATAAATTCACTGCAATTCTAAATAAAAAATCAATAAATTTTAATTGAATAAAATGATATGGAAGTTCATATGAAAAAATAAATTCCCAAAAATATTCAAGAACAGTACTAAAAAAAAAGAATATTGGGAGGGGAAGACATTCATTTGCCTTATAAGATATTATAAGATAAGTAATCACATTGATAAGCTAACTAGCACAGGAATTGGAGTAGACAAGTAGATTAGTGGAAATAAATCTGTATTATATGAATTTATATATATAATTGCACAGATATTTGTGACAACACTGTATTACAGTCCCATACAGATTTTTTTTAAAGGATGAATTGTATATAAATGGTATTGGCATAACTTGCTACATATCTAAAAATGTTAAATTGGAACCCTTTCTTACTCCATATACAAACATTAATTTCCGATGATTTAAACACATTTATTTAAAAACATAAAATGAAACTTACAAAACCAGTGTACTAATAAGACTCATATTAAAAAGCTGAGAGATTACATGTTCAAATAAGACCTTATTAACCAAGATAGAAAACCTAGAATGTATAAAAATGTGATAGAAATATTTCATTATCAAAAATTTGTAACATAATATGGCAAAAGTTACCATACATGAAATAATTCACACCTGGTGGCAAGGGGAAAAAATAAAAAGAAAAACAAAAATCAATTTAAAATAACATTTTTCATTAAGATTTAAAAACACATGGAACAGTGACTCTGGTAAGTACTAAAGCCGCAGTTCATTATTTTACATTTTTACATCTATTCCAAAACTTTCAGTTATAAGAAGTGCTTCAAAATTTTTCTTAATAGTAAAATATTCATAATGTTTTCCATTCTAAACTCCTATACCAGCATATTGTCTAATCGGGCAGCAAATAAAAGTTGATATTATTTCAAGATCCTTATTTTTTTTTTTCAATTCTTGCCTTTATTTAGGATTGCAGCTCTCCTCTGAGGACATAATAATGGAAATAGCAAGTTTCCAAACAGGGATAAACGCGATGTAAAAGCAGCACAGCCGTGGTACCAGTTACAGGACAATGAGATGCAAAAGGACGGGATATCGTGATCCAGACCATCTTCTTATCTAGGCTTCCAGCTAGTGGTCAGCATTATATTCAAAAGGAAATTAAATTTTAATGAAAGAAAAATTGTTATCTCGAAGATATTTCAAAAAGTAAGGATTAATTGGATGTCTAGCAAGATACAAGTAATGATCAAAATAACAGAACACTTGACTCTGTAGGTAGTTGCGAGCAAAACTGTGGCTACTGGAGAGGAAGGGCCTGACACCAGAGAAATGGGCAAGGGCCGGTGAGTTGGTAGGTAGAAGAGATTTCGGTGATACAACAAAGTCACTAGAAGAAGCTAGTATTTGCTGCCACATAAAGCAGAGCCATGCCTTTCTCCCAAATTCAAAGTGCTGTTTATATAGTTTTATTTATAAAGCTAGATTTAGCAATAAGGTAACTACAAATTTTCTGAAGTGACTAATATGTTTTCAATCAAACCACTAAGTTTACTTACTCATAGATAGAAGTTAAGAGCATAGATACTGGAGCCAAACTAAAGACTGCCTGTAGTCTAATCTCATATTTGCTGCCAGCTTGCTATTATCCTAGGTATTTTCCTTAACTTCATCATGCCTCAGTTTTCTTATTAGTTAAATAAGGTTAATAATAACACCTACTTCATAGGTTTGCTGTTAGGATTAAATGTGTATACATGTATAGGGTTTATAACAATCCCTGGCACATATAGGTATTAGCATGTGTTAGCTATTATCATTATCTTCTATTTAGTCAGCCAAAATATATTTATTGCATATCTACCACACACCAGATGCCATATTTGAGCTTGAAATAAAAATAGTAATAAGAAATATAGTCTTAACTTCAAGCAGTCTAATCAGGCGATGGACAAGTTACCAGCAATTGCAAGTCATAGTGCCACAGCCCCCATTAGATATACGCAGAGTCCCATGAGAAAACAAGGGAATAGCACAGTTCAATGAACCTAGAAAGACAACAAAAACCTCCTTCTAGATGTGACGAGATAAGTCTTAAAGAATGGAGAAAAAGTGAACAGCACAACTTGTGCAAATGATGAGAGAATGAAGCATCGTGATGTTAAAGGCAATACAAGTCCTTCTGTAACAGCTGCAGCTAAAGTATGGGGGGCAAGGGAGAGGAATGCAGTGAGACAGTTGGGGTAGTCAGTGAAACGTGCAGTGGCAAGGGAGAAAGAATACTGTATGCTTGGCAATTTGAACATGATCCTGAAAGGCTTTTAAGTCAAGGAGTGACAGGCTCAGTTAGCACTGCACTCCAAGTCCACAATGGACTGGGGAGAGTGATACTGGAGGCAGAGAGGCCCCTTCAAATGGCCTGACAGTAATTTAGGAAGAAGCGATGGTAGCCCATTGTAAAATGATGTCTGGTGGGAGAAGGGGGAAAAAAAAAAAAAAAACAGCAATGAAAGGAAACAATCTTCAATACTGGGTTCCAATTTGATGTAGGAATTTGGGGAAACAAAGAAATCTACAATGGCTTTCCAGCTCATGCAGTTTCCAGCTCCTGCAGCTGGAAAGCTGGTGTAGTCATTCTTTAAGACAGGAGCAAGAACTGGGGAGCAAACCCAGTGTGAGGCATGTCAAGGATGAGTCATCTGTGGGATATGCAAGGAAACATGTTAGTATGCAGCGAGGCATCAGACCCGAGACTCAGCAAAGATGTTTAGGCTAAAGACACAAAACTGTGTGCCACAGCAACAACCAAAATAAATAAATGGGACCTGATCAAATTAAAAAGCTTCTGCACAGCCAAAGAAACTGTCACAAGAGCAAACAGACAACCTACAGAATGGGAGAAAAGTTTTGCATGCTACAAATCTGATAAAGGGCTGATAACTAGAATCTACTTACAACTCAGTAAAATCAACAAGAAAAAATCAAACAACCCTATCAAAAAGTGGGCAAAGGACATGAACAGAAACTTTTCAAAAGAAGACAGAATAACGGCCCAAAAACATATGAAAAAATGTTCAACATCTCTAATCATCAAGGAAATGCAAATCAAAACCACAATGAGATATCACTTATCTCCAGTGAGACTGGCCTCTATCAAAAAGTCCCAAAACAATAAATGTTGGAGTGGATGCAGAGAGATAGGAACACTCATACACTGCTGGTGGGACTGCAAACTAGTGCAACCTCTGTGGAAAGCAATATGGAGATACTTTAAAGAGATACAATTAGAAGTACCATTCGATCCAGCAATCCCATTACTGGGCATCTACCCAAAAGATCAAATGATACTCTATGAGAAGGACACCTGCACCTGAATGTTTATAGCAGCACAATTCACAATTGCAAAGATGTGGAAACAACCCAAGTGTCCATCAATACATGAGTGGATTAATAAAATGTGGTATATGTATACCATGGAGTACTATTCAGCTTTAAGAAACAATGGTGATATAGCACCTCTTGTATACTCCTGGATAGAGCTGGAATGCATTCTACTAA